>OZ007568.1:54309683-54374683 GCA_963931925.1 Onchidella celtica | reverse complement strand
AATGGAGCCTTGGGATTTTTCGTAATTATGAAATCTGCAGCCAGCGCTAAGGGCAAGGCACCCGCTGAAGTAAGAAACAAGTGAATAAACCTTGAAATAAAGTTTTAATTAAAAGTTCTTTTGAATGTATACATACTCAATATATAAATATTTTCTTAATATTTTTGTATGTACTAACTTTGTCGGATCATGGGGGGGGGGGGGGGGGAGACACACTTTTTTTGGTGTTTTTTTTTTTTGTTAGTTTGAATTGGGGCGAGGGACAAAAAAAAAAAAAAAAGGTTAGAAATACTGAGCTAAAGCCCAAGTGTTATTGGTGACACAAATTTTAGTCACAAAAATATCAGCCTCGCAAACAGGCATATTATACATTTTGTTGAACCTTATAATCAACGTGAATTTCTATTTGGTCATATAAAAATGTGGAGGAAGATGTGACACTGAAGCTGGAGTTAAAATATATTCTGGACATATTACAAAACGTGTCTGCTTTGTACTTTTGAGACCTTTATCTTTAACTGTGTTCCCACCCTTCTTTCTCTCCCTCTCTGATCTAGGCAATTCCTGTAATAACCTAGTCTTGCTTCAGAAGTCACGAGTGGCAGGACACCATCGGATATGCAGAACAGAACGCTTTACGCGGTGGGTAGTTCGTGTAATTGTGAACACATCGAAGAAATTGATGACATCACGGGGTCATGCGTTTGTGAAGACGACAAGGGGAGGCTAGCAGTCAGCGACACAAAACAAACTAAATATATATATATATATTTCGCCACCATTTGGAGATTCCAAATGTGAAAAAGGAAATTTCTGCAGAGAGAAAGAAAAGCATCTTCAAAATTGCATGCAAATCGGAGCTGTATGAGCCAGAATTTTTGCGAAAAACACACACACAAACACAACACAAACACACACACACACACACACACACACACACACACACACACATTGGCTTTTATTTATATAGATGGAGTTGCCAGGAATCCGCGCCCGACTAGTCACGCTGCGAGTGGTTAGCAACCTGTTCTATGCCTCTACGTGAGATCTGCTGCTGTGAAAAATTGTCAAAAGCGCCAGGAAAATTGGTTTCATCAACATTTTCTCAAATGTTCATACCTCTGCAGCCACATGCCACATGACCACGGAGAGAAAACAACTCCATTTACAACGCAAATTCTGCAGCAGCACTCTTTACCTGGGTAACCTTCAAAATGCCAGATCTAACATAATTATATCAGAGCTTCACGGAAGAATAAGTCTGAATTTCTATCCATTTAATGTACTTTTGCACAGTTGGAATCACCGTTAACTTGATTATGCTAGGTAAACTTCAAACAGCGTGAAAGACAATGACATGTGATGTTTCATTTGACAATATCAAAACGTGCCTAAAAAGGAAAAATAGTGTATTGCAGAGCTTGCCGTAACCTTTAAATGCCACCTACAACATATTTCAGAGCTTAGCGCAAAAATAATCTGAATTTCTTTTAATGTAATGTACTTCTACACCGTTTGAAGCTACCGTTAATTCGGTTATTCTCGGTAAACTTCAATTGAAACAGAATGAAAGACGATGTTAGGTGATGTTTCCTTTGACAATGTCAAAATGCGGCAAAAAGAAAATGTTGTATGTTGCGAAGCCTCGAGTAAGAAATGATACAGAAAAGATAATATAAGATTTTGTCAGTTTCCTTTGACAATGGCTTGCTGCTGTTGCAGTTTTCCTTCATTTGCAACGTACATGAAAACTGAGGTGAGTCTGGCTTTTGACACAATCAGTGGAATCCAATGCAAAGAACACAATAGCAGGCCAAGTTCTCGTCTTTTTCAAAGCTCGTGATACCCAACATGGACCAGGCTTTCTCCGTGTTTGCCTTGCTTCTGGTCATACGTGCTAACCCTGTTGCACAATTTACCCAGGAGATTTCACTCGTTATGTGCCAGTCGCTTTTATCTGTCGGCCTTGTAGAGACCCTAGTTATCGTTAGTTCCAGTTCCGCTTTTTGCACAACTGAAATATTCGACACTTAATTAAACGCTTGAGGCTTTAGTATTACTATAAGGAATTAAAATAAATCGGAACTGTGAAACAGTTTGATAAATGCCACAGAGCTTTTTAAACAAGCGTCAAAGTGTACATTTGTTATACCTCTTCTACATACTAAAAAGATCTCCAGATGTTCAGAAAACGGAGATACAACAAACAAGAACTAAGATGGCTTTGTGCTGTCTTCAATTTCCGTTTCTTCATTATGATGTCCTGTTTAACATTGCCAGGGCTGGACGCTTTTCCGAGAAAGCACTGAAGTGGATTCAAAGTCTTCAATATTTCTACCGTTTAATGAGAAAATGCGGCATGTGCCAAAAAACAAAACTGTATTTTTTAAGTGACATGAAAGAATATTTCTAGTTGAGCCCAGCTTTATTCTTTGTTCACGTTCCATTTTGTGGTGACCGATAGAAACTGTGAGTCGTACATAATGCAGGGAGAAAGATGGAGAACACATTTTATTCTCTAAAAATAATGATGTTAAAAAATTTATTTGACGTAAATTCGGATTTCTAGCTTTCCCTTCTCTCTCTCTCTCTCTCTCTCTCTCTCTCTCTCTCTCTCGCTCGCTCGCTCTCTCTCTGTCTCTCGCTCTCTCCATGTGTCTCTCTTCTCTTCTCTCTCTCGTTCTCTCTCTCTTTCTCTTCTCTCCCCTCTCTCTCGCTTTCGCTCTCTCTTTCTCTCTCTCTCTATCTCTCTCTCTCTTCTCTCCCTCTCTTCTCTCGCTTTCTCTTTCTCTGTCTCTCTTCTCTCTCTCTTTCCCTTTCTCTCCCTCTTCTTCCCTCTATCTCTCTCTCCCCTACTTTTTTTTTTGGTCTCTCTCTCTCTTTCCACCCTTTCCAAACTCCGTTTCCCCTCGTTCTGTTCTCCATTATTATTCTATCTTACTTTTAATCCCCTTCTACGGTATTAACTTTTCCATCCCGCTGGCATGTGTGTAATTTGTTTCAATTCCTTTTTAATAACGGAAGCGCTGACATGCCACAGAATTACATTAATTTGTGTTCTACGATCAATGCTCTTTCGCACCTTGTCTTCGCGGGAATTCGCATGAACATAACTTTATATACGCTGCAATAAAAACACATTCTCCTTACAAATGTATTCCATGTGCTGGCCTTAAAATACTGAATACGTTTAAAATATGTGATCATTGTGTAGTTATTATAAGCCAAAAGAGATGTGGGTACCGTGCGTATAAAATTAGCATCTTAAATAGCGGGAAATGAATAGATATTATGCTGCTAAGGAAAGGCAAAGCTGTTGCCTAATTTTGAATTTATAGCGTAATAATGCAGGTTGCCACGCTTTGAAGGCTTTGGGATGCATAAACGTACCATTAATTACAACTATAAAAGCTTTGGAAAAGGGCAGGTCACTGCTCGGGGCTTTTTGATCTACTGAATAAATTTTCATCACCCTCCTCCAAGCTTCGTGTTCTTGATAAAATGTTGGTACCTTCCATGATAAACACCATTCAGTTCTCTAATCGTTCGCTTAACTGTCTCATGGTGTGTTGTTTCACAATAGAGGGGGTTAGAATTGGAAGAGATCTATCTGCCATATGTGAGTGCAGCCAGTCTCCTCAAAACACGGAGCATGTACTGCAGAACTGCACATTCTTCTCAGCACTGCGAGAAACGTACTGGCCCCAACCCACCGACCTGAATATCAAATTCTATGGTGCTCTGCCAGAGTTCAGAAAACCGTAGATTTTCTCAAAAGAACAAATCTGCAGATTTAGATTGGTGAACGAAAGAAGAAGAAGAAGAGATCTAAGTGACTTTTGACTGCTTTTGAGGGAAAAAAAAGCAAAAAACATCATTTCAGTATAAACAATTATTCAAATCTATTGATTTACTCGAAGAGTTGATGTCAGTATTGCGAAACGTTTATTAAATACGATTGGTTTATACTGAAATAATGTTGTTGTTTTTTTTTGCTGGTTCCCTCAAAAGTAGTCAAATGGTACTTACTACCTCCTATTTCTAACCTATTCAAGTATAAAGCTAAGCTTTCGGATTAACAGCAAGAAACAAATATACTTACTTGAATAAAGTCATATAAGACCGCACAGCCAACTTCTCCGATATGAAAAATAGTCTTGGGCAAGCCCAGAAGAAATTAAAAGAGCATTCGGTGAATATGTACAGCCGATTTTTCACATGAGTGATGACCGAGTTAACGAAACGGGTAATTAACACCATCTATCATGAATTGTTGCTTCCTTATTACGGTTTACATTAAATTTACATTCAGTAAAATTCTCATATTATATACATCCTTTCTCTCTCTCTCTCTCTCTCTCTCTCTCTCTCTCTTCCTCTCTTTCGTTCTCTTCCTCTCTTTCGTTCTCTTTCTCTCTTTCGTTCTCTTTCTCTCTTTTTTCTCTTTCTCTTTCTCCTTCTTTCTCTCTCTTTTTTTCTCTCTCTCTCTCTCTGTCTCTCTCTGTCTCTCTCTGTCTCTCCTTCTGACTTTCTCTCTCTGACACTCTTCATCTCTCTGTCTTTCTCTCTCTCTGACACTCTTCACCTCTCCTTTTCTCTCTCTTTCTCACTCTCTCTCTTTCTCTCTCTCTCTTTCTCTCTCTCTCTCTCTTTCTCTCCCTCTCTCTCTCTCTCTCTCTCTCCATACAATATTCCTTTCAAAATATCCAGAAAATATTATAAAAATAAATTCTGATAACTGTCATTAGGTTTAAATAATTCTGGGGAGAAGTGACAGGGGGGAAAAAATGCTAATACATACTTTATTGATGGTTCACTCGATTGAACATCAAATTCAAAGTTAATAAAAAAAAAAAGTGTAAGTGTTGGAAAAAAGGATGAGTGGCAGAGGGGGTGGGAATGAAATCAACAGTCATGCTGTGGGCATGCCCTATGAAATTTAATGATCGAATTAAAGAATACAAAATTGTTGAGAAGAACAAACATAATTATGATTATAACAAATAAGATGAGAGTTGGATGGGGAAAAAGTACGAAGAAAATAATCACTCTTACCTGTAATTTTATATTTGAATCTGATAGAGTTGATTGTCAACTATAGCATTCCACAGTCTATTGTCATGGGAAAAAGGGCCTAGCTAGATACGCTTCCTTCCAAATATCCCAAGCCGCTCACTCCCACACGCCTGGTGTTTAGTCTACCCCAGTCAGCTCTTCAGGGTAGCACGACTCACTTAATTCCTTATGGGGCAGGTCGCTCACACACGCACACGTGCGACCAGCCGCTAGTTCGCCAGGGAAAGCGCTGTGGTTTCGCCAGAACTAAACGGAGATACGAGTAGGGGGAGGGGATTGTCTCTTGTCCTCGCTGCGCGGCAGCGGTCACAGAAGTTAAGCTGTTTCGTTGCTGGAATGGGCGCTGAGCAAAATGGTCCAGGCAGAAATACAGTCTGCCCAGAATTTTACCACTCTTCTCTGCCCACTTGATCTTGTTGAAACGTGCAAACTTGGTGATTTGTTGGAAAGTTGAAAATAAATAAATATTTATTTATTATTATTTTTTATTTATTTACGGAAATCACCCACGAACTGTCACACACAACTCCAATTTAGCAAAGGCAGTGGCTACGTTTATGGCAGATCAAGCTCATACCCCAATAGAACAAGCAAAGAAAGGAAGCGCTGCTGTATGAACGGGAGTAAAGCTGAACAAAGAAAAATGATGAGTTGTGTTCACCAGCTGCCGTAACCGTAGCCACTACCTTTAGCAAAACTAAATAATTAAACAAAGAAAAGACTGACTTCGTGGATAACACAGAGGATCGTCTTTCACGCAAACGTTGTTTATACAATTGTTTATCTTCTTTTCTTGCGTTTTCGAAAGTATTCCAAAGCTTTCGAAAATAATCAAGACAGATAGAGTAACTGAGGGCGAAAATGGTACGAAAAGATTGATTTTACGGATCTTAAGCGGGAGTCTCGTATTAAACAGTTAATATACTGCAAAGTTACGAAGTGAAGTTACCATGATACGCCAATATGGCAATCTAAACAAAAAGAAAAAGACGGACTTTATGGATCATTCAAGAGAATTTCATTTTACACAATTTATTCTGCAAAGTTACGGAGTGAAGTGGCTATGATACGCGAATGTAGCAAAATCAAACAATTAAACAAAGAAAAGACAGACTGTATGGATCAGAAGGAAGGATCGTGTTTTGCACATTGTATAGTACAAGGTTACGGAGTGAAGTTGTTATGATTCACAAATAGCAAATTTAAACAATTAAACAAAGGGGGGGGGGGGAATACTGACTTAATGGGTCATGCGAGCTAATCATGTCTCTCATAGTTTATAGTACATTTTTAGGGAGTGAAGTTGATATGGTACATCAATACATCAAACTTAAACAATTAAACTAAGAAAATACCGACTTTATGGATCACACGAGGGAATTTCGTTTTACACCGATTATTTTGCAAAGCTCCTGAGTGAAGTTGCTATGCTACTCCAATTTAGCAAAACTAAACAATTAAACAAAGAAAGGACTGACTTCGTGGATAACACAGAGGATCGTCTTTCACGCAATTTATAATGCTAAGTTACGGAGTGAACTTATAATGATACATCGTCAGTATAGCAACAATAAACAATTAAAGCAAACCAAAAAAAAAAAAAAAAACGGAAATCACCCACGAACAGTCACACACAAAACATCTCATGTGTTACAAATCTGGTACTGGGTGGTAGTGCCCTCTAGCTGTTATGAAGAGGGTCTTCTCAATGATGGAATTATGACTGCATTTTAAATCGAGAGGTATTTACTATTTACTCTTTCGTACCATGCCACACACTAAGAACACTCTGAATAAGTTTCATAAACAGACCTGCAGAGCCACAAATTTAATTACATTAAATTTCCTAACAATTTTGTCTAGATCTATTACATACTAAAAGACAACATCAGCAGCATCAAATGAAAATTCAATAATATGTCACTGGAAGTCTTCTCTAGATTCCTATAAGGTTATGATCATTCTGACTCACTAACAATTTAAGTACTAGTTATATATCTCTCAGATATAGTCTGCCTACTATCTATCAAGCAATATACTAATGTCTCTGGCGACGATGTCATCTCAGCTATTTGTGCCTACCGCTTATAATGGATCAAGCTCGTCAATATAAACTGACGTAGTTAAGTCTATTGGATCTACTCTAGGATGGGCTGGCAATCCCCAGCCTCATCCAGACAAATCAATCCCAATTCACAGATGTGTATGCCAAACATTCATACTAGTGGCAAGTCAATATAAATCTTTTTCTTGCATTCTTGGGTAGCACTCCTAGCATACGCGGCAATCCTGTCCTACCGGATAAATTATGTTCAGTTCCTCGTTCATTGTTGAATCATCAAAGGACAAACACTTACACTTGGTCCCTGGTATTAGAAAAACCAGGGAACAGTAGACAATAGCAGTGGGCATATCTCATTCAAGCATACGGCTTCATCTCAATGTCTATAGTGGACTAGACATGAATCAACAGTCTTATGATTCTTCAGGCAGAATCGTGCCGACGCCTGCACAGATTGGAATTTTCCGTATGGAGTAATGGACATAGGTATGGCTACACTTTTATACTGTGCAGCCACCTGCAAATTACCGTCCAAATCCCTAGATTTGATTGGTGCATCCATGCGAGCTCATCTCGCAGTATTAATATATTCTACGTGGAAGTTGGTCACGGCCTTGTACTAAAAACAGACAAGGTCAAATTAAAATGTCAAAACAATTACTGAAATCTTTAAACCCTCGTGCTTTCTACATTTTATGTACGAATTTCTGAACGCGACTAAGCGTCTTAAACTATCTATCCTTATTCACCCCTTCTCTTCCCTTCTAAGTGTTCATCAAAATCACGGGGTCGAGAATTGCACTGTCACTCCTAACTTATCCATTTATTCTATCTCGCCCCACTTTCTTTCCATCTCTAAGAAAAAGTGTTTCAAAAACAAACTGTTCACGAGAACAGTTCAAGGACAAAATTACGCTGGTTATAATCAACGAGACCGTGAAAAATCAAGTCCTTACAAGTCGTGACCCAGCACGGCATTTATATTACTTAAACCCTGACATCATGCCCTTTTATCAACGTCGTAAAGTCTCGGAATAAACCTCTGTCAGTATCTTTAGGTAGAGAAGTTCCATTTTGGAAAAACTAGACCAGCGACCAAGAAAATTGTCCAATTTCCACACATGTCGTATTTTCCACTTTGTAGTCCATGTGTCAGGTCAGGTCAGAAAAAATGTCAGGTCAGAAAAATCTGCTACTGGTAACATGTAATCCAGTACAACCTGTTTCATGAACTGGTACGCTAGCATGGTATCAGTGGGCGTGCACCTGTCGGTGCAAACGGCCAGGGCGGAGGAGGTTTCATCTAACCCAACGGCCACATGCTAGGGCACAATGTGACCCTCAGTACTTGAGTCCTTCATATTGGCCCCCGGTAGCGGTGTGGTCATAGGCTTGTTTGCCTAAATCACAGACGAAGAATTGAGCAAACTTCCCGGACGCAGCTTCGAAGCTGGCGGCAGCAGGCCAGTGGTTGATTGATAGGGCAGATGGCAATATACCGTCACTCTGGCCTGGATATCGTGACACAGAGCATCCACCAGTATTGGTGTTCTTTGGTTTGGGTCTTTCACCCTAGTCAGTTGGGACTGCGAGGCTGTGGAGTAGCCTACAGGCACCCGGTCAGGCAATATGACTGTCCCTCTGGCATCCTCCTGCACCTGGATACATTTCCAATCGTCTTGACCCTGTCTTGCCACTTGGATAAGTTGTGTCCAGGAGAGAGAGTGAGTCTGATGTTTGCGCAGCTCTTTCTCACTAAAAACAAATTCTTTGCGCCAGTCTTAACACTCACCTCGTCTTCTTTCATCTTTGTCTCGTCTTCTTTCCTCTCAAAATTCCCACGGCGATGGGCGAGTGCGGTGGCAGCAGGTTTGGATAGACTGGAAGCTGTTAGCACAGACCTACACGTTGGTGGCTGTGGGCTATGGTCGCTTCATCGTCGATTGAAGTGGAGGCGTGGGGAGGCAGCACCCACAGTAGCTGAGCAGCCTTATTTAAGGATAGCACTGCTCACCTCAACTGAGGAAGGGGCTAGAAAAGGTGCCCTAAAGAAAGCCCACTTCACATCACCCTGACTGGTATACCGCGACCAGTGGGGATCCCTTTTTGCGGTCGAAACAAAAAGAAATTCAGCTTACTCAGGCTAGGAGCCTGGAATATACGCACACTACAGGACAACTCAAACAACCCGGAAAGACGCACTGCACTTATTGCCATTGAGCTCAGCAGGTACAACCTGGACATAGTGGCACTCAGTGAGACCAGACTCCCTGATAGTGGCCAACTCAAAGAGCTCAGTGGTGGATACACCTTCTTCTGGAAAGGCAAGGGTGCAGACGAACCGGGACAGCATGGTGTTGGGTTTGCAATTAAAAATGACCTTGTCAGAAACTTGCAGTCCATGCCAATTGAAATAAATGACAGACTAATGACACTCAGGATCCCAGTTGGGAAAAGCCAGTCAGCCACCCTCATTAGCGCATATGCGCCCACCATGACAAACCCAGATGAAGCCAAAGACAAGTTCTATTCTGATCTAGAATCTGTCATATGCTCCAGTCTGTCCCGGCAGCTGATAAGCTGATTCTCTTGGGGGACTTCAATGCTAGGGTTGTCTCCGAAATCTCAGCGTGGCCAAATGTTTTGGGCCCTCATGGAGTTGGTTCATGCAATAACAATGGGTTGCGCTTACTTACTTTGTGCGCTGAATTTGGCCTGTTCATTACCAACACAAATTTTAGTCTCCCCGTGAGAAACAGAACGTCATGGATGCATCCCCGCTCAAAGCATTGGCATCTCATAGACTATGTCATTGTGAGGAAGACTGACAGAAAGGATGTCCTTGTAACAAAGGCGATGTGTGGTGCCGAGTGTGGAAATGACCACAGACTCATTGTTTGCAAGCTCAGACTAACATTGAGGCGCAATAGACGCCCTCAAGGGAAAGCGCCACCTAAACGCCTAAATGTTTCAAAACTCTGCTCAGCTGAGAAACAGAGCGAGCTCTTCTCAGAACTCTCCTCAAAATTGGATTGCATGACTTTTGACCCTGAGAACATTGAACAGAGCTGGACTGGCCTAAATACGACTGTACACTCTTGCGCCAGCAGCACAGTTGGTTTTCCTGTCCGCAAGCACCAGGACTGGTTCAATGATAATGATAATGAAATCAAAGTGCTCATCAAAGAAAAAAATAGTCTCATCCAAGCTCACTGCAGTGACCCCTCTTCCACAGCAAAAGCTGATGCACTGCGTGCATGTAAGGGTGTACTCCAGAAGAAGCTGAGGAAAATGAAAAATGACTGGCTTGAAGAGCGAGTAAGAGAAACTCAGAAATATGCCGACACAAACAACACTAGAAAGTTCTTTGAGGGCCTCCGAGCTGTGTTTGGACCATCCCGCTCTGGCACTACGCCACTTCTTGCGTCAGATGGTTCAACACGCATTGTTGAATTGAATGCCATAATTCAGCGTTGGGCAGAACATTTCGGAGGTGTGCTAAATCGGCCATCAAATATAAATACTGAGTCCATTGACCGCCTCCCTCAGACTCCTATTAATGCAGCTCTTGCCAAGCCATTCACAGCAAATGAGACCCGAACTGCCACAAATCAGATGTCCTTTAACAAATCACCAGGCGTGGATTCAATTCCTGCTGAGGTGTATGCCTTCGATGGAGAAAAGCTTATTGAAAGGTTGACCGAGTTGTTCAATCATATGTTGAAAGCAGGGAAGCTGCCACAGGACTTCAAAGATGCTTCAATCATCCATCTGTACAAAAACAAAGGGGACAGCCAAGTCTGTGACAACCATCGGGGAATCTCTCTACTTTCAATTGCTGGCAAAATATTGGCAAGAATGCTTCTGAATCGCCTTCTTGATCACCTCTCGTCAAATGACTTGCTTCCCGAGAGCCAATGTGGCTTTCGTAAAGAGAGGGGAACGGCGGATATGATTTTTGCTGCCAGACAGATTCAGGCAAAATGCATGGAACAAAATAAAGCGCTGTATATCACATTTGTTGACCTCACAAAAGCATTTGACACAGTGTGTCGTGAAGGCCTCTGGAAAATCTTGGCGAAGTTTGGGTGTCCACCCGAATTCATCACAATAGTGCGCCAGTTTCATGATGGCATGCAAGCTGCAGTCAAAAGCAACGGCAGTGTTTCAGAGCCCTTTGCTGTCACAAATGGGGTAAAACAGGGTTGTGTCTTAGCCCCAACTCTGTTCAGCATCATGTTCTCTGCAATGCTACAAGAAGCCTTTAGCTCTCCTCCTCAAGGGGTAAGCATCAAGTACCGAACTGATGGCAGTCTATTCAACCTCAGGAGACTTCAGACAAAAACCAAAACCAAAAGTACTCAAGTCTGTGACCTACTATTTGCTGATGATTGTGCACTTCTGGCACACGATGAGGATAGCATGCAAAACTGTGTTGATAAGTTCTCTAGTGCCTGTGACAACTTTGGCCTCACAATAAGCACAAAGAAGACGGAAGTGCTCCATCAGCCTACTCCAGACGACAAGTATCCTGTGACCCCAAATATCAAAGTCCATGACAGTCTTCTGAAGGTGTCGGAGAACTTCACCTATCTTGGCAGTACACTGTCTTCCGCGGCTCGTGTTGATACTGAAATTCTCTCAAGAATCAGCAAAGCCAGCTCTGCATTTGGCAGGCTTCGAAAGAGAGTATGGGATGTCGCCGGCATTCGCACAGACACTAAGCTGAAAGTGTACAATGCTGTGGTCCTTCCCACCCTACTCTATGGGGCTGAAACCTGGACAGTGTACCAATCGCATGCCAGAAAGCTAAATCACTTTCATCTGGCCTGCCTTAGAAAGATCCTAAGGATCAAATGGCAGGATAAAATTCCAGACACTGAGGTCCTCAATCGTGCCAAGGAATTGAGCATCTTCTGCCACCTGAAAAAAATTCAGCTACGTTGGGCAGGACATGTTGTCAGAATGCCCGACTCCAGACTCCCTAAGCAAATCTTCTTCTCTGAGCTCTCCAATGGAACGAGGAATGTTGGGGCCCCAAAGAGACGTTACAAAGACAATCTCAAGCAATCACTGAAGGCCTTTGCCATTGATGTGAGTGAGTGGGAAAAGCTCTCGCTTGATCGTGCAAATTGGAGGGCGGCCCTTACCAGAGGCAGCAAAGCATGGGAAGCTGACAGAGTCCAGCAGGCTATCAAAAAAAGAGAACGGCGCAAGAAAAGGCCCATTGGTACTGAACCAACGGAGCACTCTTGTCATTTATGCGGAAGGGTCTGCAGGGCAAAAATAGGACTTATCAGTCACATGAGAAGCCATAAGTCATGAAAGAACAGTCTTTCCATTCTGTCCTCTGTGTCCTTTAGTTCTCTTTATTGTCCATGTGTTGAAATTCTCAACAATTTCTGTTCTTTATTCCTCTGGTGTTGTTAAGGTCATCATCATACCTGATGGACGAACTATTATTATTATTAGTCCATGTGACCTTTAAAACAAAAGATGGAAAACAATGAGGATAATTAAACTGAGTTTTTTCTTCATCTGATTTGTCTGATTTTCGGTTTAGATCAGTGATTCTCAAAAGGGGAGGAATTTCAAATCTATGGGGAAGAATTTAAGCCAGGGGAAGTGTTTCAGTCACAATAGGAACACCAAACTGGGAAAGAATGTAATCCGTACACGGTTTAATGGAAGGTTTACGATCCATTGAAATAAGCCTTTGTTTTTATTTGACTGCAGTTAGTAAAGAAATTTAGTTTAATACACTGTTTCAATATCGGAAGAATGAAAGATGGACAAGGCATTGTGCAGAATGAAGGCCTAGAAGAGGAAAGAGAACAAGAGGACAACCCTAGAGAAGATGGGGGGATGATTTTGTGCAGACAGATGGGCTGGCATGGACAAGACGGACGGAAAACAGAGAGGAATGGAGATCGTCGGCGGAGGACTACATCCTGCAGTGGGCGGGCAGGGCCAAACAAGACACGACAAGACAAAATAAATTGTTTCAAAATTTACCACTGTATATATTGAAAAAACCTTAGATGACAATTGGGAATGAATCTGGAGCATCCCAGGATCACATTCAGTGAGAGGATTATTGCCTGGGACTCTGTGGACCGGTGGTTTAATTTTGTGATGTTTTCAGACGTAAATTTTACAGACAAATGACCTTTTGAATGACGGGTACGCACACTCTGACAGCCCAATGAATGAATTTCAAATGACAGAGGTGAAATTTGACAGGCAGAAAAAAATAAAGATTGATAAAGCAAGATATTTGAATGGCACATTTTTGAGTGTGAATCATTGTAAAGGAAATGTCTTTCGTTGTTCATTCTCACCTTTAACTGTAGCATTATATATCAACTTTATATTCCTATGTTTGCACCATAGATATAGTTGTAGTAGAGCTAAGTTTTCATGGATGTAGTTGTTGTAATACATCTCTGGTTTTCACTACAGGACCTAACTGTTGCTCGGTATAATTAATGTGGGCAGAAGTACTTTATCTTGAATAGTTTTTTTTTATTTATTTACTTATCGGTGTGTTGTTTTTTTTGTTGGTGTTGTTTATTTTGTGATGACATTAGACTTCCCCGCACGCTGTTTTTGTCTTTTGTTCTCATGGCAATGTTCCCTGATGTGACATCATTACCGTGCTGAAGCGGATCAAGCTGATTAGAACTGTATTAGGGCACAGAGAAAGGCCAGTTACTCACAAAGTCAAGTCCGTTTTGCAACGGTTTTGACTCCAGTTTGAACTTTCTTTTGAATACATTTTCAAGAGACAGATTTGTTTTAGTGTCACGAGTGCGGGAGTTCACATTTAATTCCAAATTCCACATCTGACAACTCACAGTGAGTCCGAGACAACGCAGAACAGACTTGACCCAAGGCGTCACTAGCAGATCGAAGACATCGGTACTGAACAATGACTACTTTGTGATTTTGTGATGTCCGTCTAGTATGATTGTCCTATGATAGATCTCTGTAAACTTTAGTTTGCGCCGTAACTGGATGATTATAGGAATGAAACAGGAGACTGAGCAGAGTTTAAAACTATGCTACTTCTTGTTTTTGTGGTATGTTCTTTTTATTGTCATGTCTTGATTAAGACTATAATCATCTGGCAGGTCAGTGTATTACGCTTGTAAGCAATAATTCTTCTATGGCTTCTCAACGTTGTGGGTGACGCACTCATTAACCTAAATAAACATTGCTTAACATTGTCTGGAAAAGAAACATTGGGCAATGATGTGTTTTCAGATAAATGCAATTGGGGTGGGGAAGAGGGGGGGGGGCGGGGGAGGGGATTGTGAAGACCACAGGGGGAAAACGTATCAAAATGAAGGTTTGTAGAAATAAGCATTTTAAAGTTTGAAAGTCCATAGGTTGAAAAAGAGGATAATAATAATATTAATAATAATAATGGATAGCATTTATATGGTGCATGTCCATTAAAAAATGCTCTATGCGCTTTACAGAAGCAACATGTCAAAATACATGGGTAAACAATTAGATGCCTTATCTAAATTTAATTCTATCGCTGGACAACGGTTGTTTTTCACTTAATCGGCATGAGAGGAACAACGCTAAAGAATTTAGCTAAGAGCTGAGGGAGGTAACCATAAAACCCGCATTTTGTGGCAATCTGACGTTCTTCCCCTGTAGTCTTCATTTTGTAATGTGGATTCACTGGTGAACAAACCCATGGCAACATAATTTTCCACGATCTTTTAATTTATCTGCCAGATCCGAAGCCACTGGAAGGCAAGTCAGTATGATCGTATTTAGTATCTATGTATGACGCCTTGGTGCAGTGAATTCCATTGCTGACACTGTCTTACTTGATGCAATATGGGTTTAAAGATTAACAATAGTGTGGGAAGGTAATCGTCTGCAGGCTGTTGGAACCTCCTTGAGTCCATTTCTGAGCACAACACGATCTTTAAATTTATTTCCAACCCTCAAAGTCATTGGAAAGCAAGACAGTGTATTCGTATACAAGTCATAATCGTATAATGCCACAATGCATTTATTTTCATCACTTACACTGTCTTCTTTTTCCTCGGCAGGAGAAAAAGAGGTGGCGAAATTTGTGGTCGATAGATCGATAGGAGAGGGAGAAGAGAAGCTAGAGTATCCTTGTGCTTCTTTAAAGGATAATTATTGCTTCAGAACCCCAAGATGTTAGCTGAAGGATTTGCCTATTTTAGATCCTCGGCACATGTGAAATGAGTATTACAGGAGAAAGAGTGATTTTCGCCGTTATACCTCCTATGTTCAAGCTTCGATCATTTCTGTGAGACCAAAGTTCTAAAAAAAAAAAAGAGCAGCAATAACAAAATATTTTTTTTTTAATGAAAAAACGTCAACCAAAAAAAACCACCCTTTCAATGACAAAAGGGTAGCTGCAGACTTTTGAACTTTAGATATCAATTTTCTCGTTTTCACATTTTTGTGAAACTGTTAAAAGTTAGGGGTACGTGGTCTGATGACCAAGTAAGCAATAGTGGAACAGTCAGAGAACTCAGTATTTTATCTATTCATCTTTGTAAAATGCAATATATCTACTAACAACAGCCTAGTGTGACTATGGTTATTTTTCTCTCGTGGTCTTCAAAGAGAATAACTTCCATTTCCAATTATTTACTTGTCGATGAACTGCCTTACCTGCTCAAACAATCTGAACCAAATAAAGAGTAATGTCTAAACTATTCTACAATACATAACTACTCCCTGTAAAATAGCCACCTTAGTTCTTGTGTGTTCTAGCTCCCTTTTCTGAAAATCTGGAGATCTGTCCGTTTGTACAAGATGCATAACAAAAAACGCACACCTTGACATTTTTGTCCAAATTGTGTTGTGGCATTTATCAAGCTGTTTCAGTGTTCTGATTTTCTCCAACACCTTATAACAGTACTAAGAATCGCAAACCTTTGACGTCGAAGTTCTCAGCTGTCCAAGAAGTGGAGTTGGAACCAACAAGGACGAGGATCGTGTGTTGTTTTGTTAGGGGTACGCAGTATAATTACGAAGTAAGCAATAGTTGAACAGTCAAAGAACTTAGTATTTTCTCTATTCATCTTTTTAAAAAGCAATATGTCTCCCAACAACGGCCTATCGTGACTCCGGCTATTTTCTCTTGTGGTCTTAAAATAGAATGCATTTCCAACGATTCATCTGTCAATAAAACAGAAACGGACGTCGATTATACACACAGAACGTGCTGGACTTAGGTGCAAATCTCTTAACACGGGGATTCAGTTCCCCCGAATGACTGGATTAGGATGTCAGTACTACTGTCCCGGAGTGTAATGTACGTCAAACTCCAATTTAGTTCTGGTATCTTTTTCTTCAATGAATGAAGAAAGTTCGGGAAGAGACTGTGATGTTCACTAGCATTGCCGGCCCTTGGGAAATCCCCGAGGATCTTGGGATTTGGGGGTCTACCTTGGGATCTTAGCACTTTTTTGAGATCCTGTGGTTTTTTGACGTTGCATAAAATTTTCGTACTAATATTTCTTTGTTTAAAAAAAAAAAAAAAAGTTTTTAAAATATAAAAGTAAAAGTGTCCCAACCTGACCGCTCGAGTAAATAAAACGGAATCTTTTCTAGATCATAAAAGCTGCTGCTGGATTATCCCAACGTTCCCTTTTAGTTAAAATGACATTACAAAGTTGTCCAGACTTACTGGTCTGGTCCACAGCATCCGTTCCGCTCCACTCCGCTTTTTTTCGGAATATTATACAAAACACAGAAAAAATATGGAGTCGCAGCAAGGCTATATGCAAAGTCAATTGGCACAAAGAAGAAGGTGTACGTAGCAAAGCCTTATGTAAGAAATAACTGCCAAACGATTCAATGAAACGCAAACCAAAATATAGGCCAGTTTCTGTCTTCTCTTTTGGTTTACGTTTCATTGTATCGCTTGAGTATTATTTCTTACGCGAGGCTTTTCTGCAGACAACTTTTTCTTTTAGCCAAATTGTGACTATTTTTTTCGGAAACTGACGCATGAGAAAGTAAAAGACTTTTTACTTCTGTATACTTGTCCACAGCATCCGTTCCGTTCCGCTCCTCACCTCTATAGAGGCAAAGATGTTTGAATTTTTCATACATCATTTTACGTTACAATAGCGGAGCGGAGCGGACGCAGTGAACAAGACCAGCAAGGCTGTTTGCGGCGTCATTTTAATGACTACAAGTGGACAATGACATTATTATAATATTATAGGTTATATCAAAGCATAATCTGCCATGTTGTTGAATTTTTTTGTTGTGGTTGTTGAAAACACAAACTCAGACTATAATGGAACTAGAGGGTGAACATGTAAGCATCTAAAACCAAAGGTACTAAAAGCGATAAGATGAGACACTGTCTTCTTCGCACCACTAAAAAAAACCGTGCACACAATTTGCACGCTGATCGGGGACAGAGCCCTTGGCGCATAGTATGAAAAGAATGCTTAATATAGGGAACAGGATTGAATGACACAGTTACTGTATTTAGATTTACGTCATAGGACATTCGAACTGTTCAACGAGGCGGTTAAGCACAGTTATGGACTTTGTACACACTTTTCATGTGCAGTTATTTTTGTGCCTCGAATTGCCCTTACAAAGTTCATAACAACTGTGCTGTGGCAGAAAATCAACAGTAAATAAAATACCACACCTCTGTATTCTCCAAGTCGGCGGGCTAACTAGTTATGAAAATAATAATAATGATAATATAAATATAATACAGTCTCAAATTATAAAAGACTTTAAATCTAAACCATACAGTGATTGTGGAATGTTCGCTAGGAGAGCGCATGACACTTGATCTTTGACGAGCTTGTAATAATATGCGAAAGCTTTAAAATTTTTGTCATCTATGCATTTCATGCCTTTGTGGATGAAACAATCAACTGTCCGGGATCCTAGGGTAGGAAAAAGCCAGCTCTAATTTCTCTCGTGTAATGTAGGATAAAATGCTCATGTGTCATGTTGGATAAGCATGGACATTTAATCTGTTGTTTACAAAGACTGGAAACTAGATCAGTGAAAGTGTTCCTTGTGGCAATCACTGCACTTTTAGGAATAGGATTCAATTTACGTTATCAAAAAAAAGTGTCAGACCTGGCACGAACTGGGTCTAAAAAAGAAAAAAAAACCCGTATTTTGTCTATCAAAGTGTCAGATGTTGATTAATTTTTAAGGATACTGTTTGGGGGGGACTTAGTGTTTTACATTGAAAGCTACAGCTGAGCATTTGATGCAGCCCAGTATTTACTCAATTTGGCTTAGTAATTTGACTATGGGCCCCCAGCAACAGCTAATTTGAAAAAGTAGATTTACATTTTGTTATCGTATTTATGTCAGAGATCTGGCAGGTATCATAGTTCCACGCACTGGCAAGTTGTTATCTTTATGCGGAAGATTCTGTCAAAAAAACTGCCTTGCTCTTAGAAAACGGGTGTACAGTGATTCTACTGAAAGTGGGAGTCGCCGATTATTGACAATATGGAATTGCTGAAAAGACGTATTTTGTAACATTACTCCGGTCCTAAAGAATGTTCTGGAAATATGCCGAGGACTTGTGCTCTATTAAACATCCTTAACCTTGTGGATTTTTTTCGTTATTGTTATTTGTTATTTGTATACTTCTTTAATCCCATGGGAGAAATTTGCCTTAGTGTCATTGCAGCCCAGTTACAAGTGGAACAGACAAGGCGTCGCCACAGTGCAGCACCAGTCGGTGGTTCTTTTTAGTTGTTTTTTTTTGTTTTTGTTTTCATTTGGGGGGGGGGGGTGTTAAGGGGGAGAGGGATGGAGTGATAATGATCAATTTTGTTTAATTTTGCCCTGGCAGCGGCCGATTCGGCCTGCTCTTCTCGATTTCCAACTGCCTAGGTATCTTTAACGTGCGCAACGTGCACACGGGCCCTCCGAGTTTTTCGTCCTTATCTGAGAAGACTAGGTGTTCGATCCTACCTACCATAGGATCAGGGAAATATGAGAAAAATCCAAAAATTCCAACATGCCTGCACCGACCGGGATGCGAACCCGGTACCTTCGGCATGAGAGGCGAGCACCTTGGCTCTAGACCACCGTGTCTCGGTTATGGCAACAGAAATACAAGAGCACCATAACTGGCATTTTTGTTTTTTTTTGTTTCTGGTTGTTGTTTTTTCCTAGGCAACTTCGTTCTTGGTCAGTGAAAATGCCGGATAAACTGGTGTAATATCATTTTCGTAGCTTGTAAGCATGATTGCACTGTGTTGTTTAAAACAAAGATATAATCTGTATTCCTGGCTAATTCAGGGTATGAACTCAACACCCGCTAGACTCATTTTGATAATATGCTGGACTTGAATTGGAATACACACTCCAGGTTTTACTTACACATCAGAGAGTTGTTGGCAGTGCAGGCAAATAATTCGTTCACTATTAAGTTAAGCATATAGAGTTAATGCACAGACGCAGTAATGACTCCAGATTTTGCTTAACAATTAAAGATGAAAAAAAGGGGTCGTGTAAAGTTCATAATATGTATTTTATTTTCAGCAGTTTTATTGAAACAGTATTTTCTTAATCGGTTAACTGTTGGCTCAAACCTTTCAGGTTCCCCAGTTTTCATTTGTATTGGAGATTTTTGTTTAGTCTTCTCTGTTAGCGAGAACTCTATAGAGTTAGCATTAGCTTTCCGATATCATTGTTGATGTCGTGGTTGCCCCCCCCCCCGCCCTTCCCTCTTTGAAAAAATGATTCTCTAACAAAAGTTGTTCCTTGTTCTTTTACCTTCATCTTCCCGTTAAAAGTGGCTGTCGACTTCCCTTATCTTGGGGACAAACTGCCCTCTTGAAAGCTAAACAAACACCTCTCTCGAAGGCTGGGAAGAAGAAGACAGACGAGCAACAGGCAAGTACAAGAAGAAACAAGATGACGAACAAGAGAAGAGAGAAAGGGAACAACAACGAGACAAGTACTAAAGCCAAAGACTGTTGCCCTCTATAACCACGGTGGTCTAGAAGAGGCAAGGTGCTCGCCTCTCATGCCGAAGGTACCGAGTTCAAATCCCGGTCCGTGCAGGCATGTTGGCAATTTGGGATTTTTCTCACATTTTCATGTTCCTGATCCGAAGGTAGGTATGATCGAGCACCTAGTCTTCTCGGATAAGGACGAAAAATTCGGAGGTCCCGTGTGCACGTTGAGCACGCTAAAGATACCTTGGCAGTTGGGAATCGTGAAGAGCAGGCCGTACAAGGCCGTTGCCTGGGCAAAATTCTAAAAAAACTAATCTCTATCACAACAAGAACAATGAAACAAAAAAATGAGGTGTAAATGCCAAGTGCAGCGAACCTCCTAAACAAAAAAAAAGTCCTAAACACTCCTCTGTAACCAAAGATCTCTACTCATACAATTATCTTAGGGACTACATTAACACTGCAGGAAACACAAGTCTTGGAAAAAAGAACTCAACTGCCCTTGGGGAAGCCGTTCGTAATTAGCTGGTGCTATTTAGCCAGTTGAGAAACGTGTAGACTCGTAAGAATCTGGCACTTAAAAAATTAAATTATAATAATTTCCTTCACTCATCGGTTGGCCCATCCATCTCATGAAGCAATTAATGGTGACACTTAAAAACCAAAGTAAAAATAATATGGCAAAAAGAAATGCTTATAGGTAGCAAAGCCTCCCTTATGAAATAATACAGAAACGATACAATAAAACACAATGGAAAAGGACAGACAGAAGTCTCTTCTCCTTTATGTTTTCTGATATTGTCTCTGTTACTGCTCCTTACCCGAGGCTTTGCAACAACCAATCTTTTCTGTTCGCCAACAACTTTACTTTGTTTCAAGCCTGTGCTGCGAACCAACAGATTTTCTGTTTTTTTTTTTTAATATTTAAAAATCCTAAAGATCATTTAAAGGCCAGTAAGAAAGCTCCTTTGACAGAAATGACTCTGTCATGATCCCACTCCTATCCATAACGGCACCTTAATTCTTGTTTATTCTATCTCCATTTTCTGAAAAACTGGAGAGATCTTTTAGTATGTAGAAGAGGTATGAAGGTTGCATACTTTGGTACTTGTTTAAAATGCATCGTGGCACTTACCAGACTGTTTCACACTTCCGACTTATTCTAATTCCTGATCATAATTGTTATTATACCAAGCGTCGAATTTCTCAGTTGTGCCAAGAGTGAAGTTGGAACAACCAAGAACTAAGGTCGCGATAAGATGGAGCGACTTTGTCTTCAGCGAGGACATCCGAGAACAAGTCTATCAGGGCTCGGTGTTGGACATTGATAATCAAATGCCGTCTCAACAGTTTCAGCCCAAAAGAGCGTCGAATTATTCCTATTAAAATTGTTATCAGACTGGCACCTCCTCCATCCGTCATCCAAGTTCTACAAAGGAACCTTTAGCGGCTAGAATAAGCAGATGCATCTTAAGATGAATGGCAATGAGACAATAAAAAGGAGATCTGCAGATTATCAGAGGGAACAATGTAGACAGGCTGGCTGCTGATTGGATCCGCCCCAGTGCTCTGCTATATGTATCTGCCCATGCAGGGACGGTCGTCTTACAAATAGCTGGATTAATGATAATGTCCTTCTCCTGTTGCCCATACATCGGAATTCTCTTTTTGCAGGCATGGGGGAGAATAATATGAAACTTAACTCTTCTAGAATCCAAATTTTCCTGCACTTCCGCAGATTTGTGACCATGAAAAAGAAGTGGCCTAACTCCACATTAATTGTTTTGGGGCGGAGTTCGAAAGTGTTGTTGTTTCTCCTTACGACGGATTTTTTTTCCACGATTTGTCGGCTTTTTAAATTTTTTTTTTTTTTGCCTGAGCTCAATGATATAACTTTCTATACCCATGTATCATATATGAAAACGTTCGAAAATGAATGAAAAATAGATACATACATACACACAGAGCATAATAATATATTTTAAAACATGCCATGGCATAGGGTGAGTGAAAGAGGATTAATTCTTATTTTGGAAGTTTATACAGCAAATAACTAAATATCAACGGAACCAGTGTTTGTCCATTATATTTATCAGTACTCATATAATTATACTATTTACACCGGTCAGACACATGAAATGGTGAAATCGTGAAACTGTAAACACAACACACTACACACTGCCAATGCATTGTTGTTGTTTACTCTCAAGCACACGTGAAGAAAACAAAACTTTAGTGTGAGAAACTGTCACTGGCAGTTTAGAATAACTTGGACTGGAGTTCGTAAAAAGTCGGTTTGGAAATCATGGGTTAATCGGAGCTATGCCACACACTGCAGACTACAGGGTTGCTTTGTATAGTAAGGAATGAGTTTTAAATGTTAGGTTAAGAGGAAAGACGCGAAATGATTAGTTTATAATTTTGAACTCGAGGGACTTAGACCTTTCTTCTACTGAACGATTAGAAGGTCCATAATGCACTCATAAGGTTATCTCAGTCTCCAACAAAAGTGGAGCTAGACCAATCTTTAACTCATGGGCACATCAGTCTGAGACATTGAGAAAAACATCAGTCTAAGTGGCGTTTTCTAGTTTGGGGAAAATCAAGTATGAAGAGAAGCTACATTTTGCCCCCAAATCTAGTGATCTAACATAATGTGTCCTTCCGTTTTACGTTAGGTAGAAAGTAATGGGATTCATATTTTCTGAGTAATTTTTGCAGTAAGAATCATAGTCTTTAAGGGGGTTATGGGATGCTTTTGAGTCAGATCCGTGTTGTCCATCTCCAAGAAAGGAAATTAATCTGGCATTTTGGAGTTGTAGAAATTGGACCCATTATTCACTTGATAGACCAAAACCTTCGTGGTGTTCATAACTCGAAAAATGACCCAAACTGGATTTTGACCAGTGTTGTTTTCATTGGCTCACTTGGTCTCGGTCACACACAATGTTGTCATAACTACACAGGACGCTCTTGTGTTTAGACAATTTCTCTACTGAACAATTGTCTGTTTGAGAAATTACAGACAGCTGACTGTCGCAATATGCCCTTTTCTATTCACAGACGATCCATACCTATATAGTAAATCTCGATCCACCCTGTAAGTCAGATTTATGATCCTCAGCCAAAGCTTTAAAAGTACACTTTGTTAGGTCGCAGGAGGATTATTTTGAGGAGGGGATGCGGTTCCAGGCTATTTCTTCCCATGAAAAATCCCTTATACGTGGCACATTGACAGCTTTCGTGTAAAATGTACGAACCAATAATTTAGTTTAGCTTTAAATCCATCGAAGTTTACATGTATTTCATTGCTGTCTTTCGACATTTACCTACCAACAATATGTCGATGTTCTCAAATTAGATGGGCCTAAAAGAGGAAAAGAACAAAGTGGTTTTGGTCTTCGGTCTTTCATTCAATTTGGAATCAACCAGTGGTGTGGGTACAGATCAAACACGACAAAGCTGCAGATTCGTGAAATGTAACACAAGAACTCATCCTATTACTTTAGCGAAGCTTCAGGGCAGATTTGTTTTTTTTGTTTTTTTTCTTGAAATCAATAATTAAACTAGAATCTGTCTTTATAATATATAAACTGGGTGAATGAAATTATTCTAACCAAAGTAAAAATGGAACCATTTAGTTTCTAACAGCTTTTCATTTGGTAAAAGCAACTGCGAAGTCCCCTGAGTTTCGGCTTATGCCACTGCAGGAAATTGAAAACTGTACTCTCGTACTTTGATCACCAAATTTTTAATGTTAATTCATTCGTAAGTGCGTTGGGCAGACAATTCATATTGCTATTATCAGATTAAGGTTGTAAACTCTTAAACATGTGCACACATAATAATAATAATAATAATAATAATAAGAGCATTTATATAGCGCCTTTCGCCGAGGCCTCAAGGCGCTTAACATTGTCCGCCATACGCGCACACACACATACTAAAGAACGGTCACACACACACAAATCATTTATCTAAATATTTTTTAAACAGGTGAGGTTTTAGTTGTTTTTTAAAACTCTCTACACTGCATGCTGATCTCAGGGAATTTGGTAGTGAGTTCCATAATGCAGGTCCAATTTTACTAATCGAGGTCTGGTATGAGGAAATTGCACAAGTCATTTGAATGAAAACCGTGAACTTTTCAAACGGATATCTTCGGTTGTGCTTGAAATGAAATACAACCCTGCTGTATTTTTTTTTTTATATGCGCTTGATATTTTACCATTCAGCTTCGAGATTGATGTGCCCTTTTGGTAGGCTCTCCTTCTGTCCTACCATTCTGTTATAGATGGAAATCTATCGTCTTGCTTCTCCCTTGCACAATGTGTGGGTGGATCTGACAAAACCGGGCTAAAGGTGACATTTTTATACTTTATTAAAAAATCAAAATGAAATATTTCTAAGACGATCTAGGGCAAAATATTATAACTGAATGCAGAGAAATGGCTACTCTTTCATTTTATAAGCAAATCTGAATATCCTTAGAAACCTTTTCCCCTTTTGGAAGGGTTTTCTCGTGAATTTGGTATTTCACCTTTAGCCCGATTTCGTCAGATGCACTCACATAATAATGGCTGTTATTGTGTCGACGTGCTTTCTCCAAATCAAACTCTAACTCAAACTCATTCAGCCTCGTTCTGCCCCCGGACCAGTAGTTTTCTGTTTCTTACTTTATGCGTTTGCGGGCCAATGCTTTTGGGCGTGCTCCGGATTTTGTGGAGCCATTCCCCTCCCCTGTGTCTCCTACATGGATTTGGTATGAGACGTATAAATGGCAAGTTATTTGAAGTGTTTCTTTGCAACAGTTATACCTAATTGTTACACACACATAGAATAATAAATGTTATTTTCTGTTGCTATACACAGTGAAATTCAATTCTACACAGTTATTAATAGGTGCTGATAATTGAAAAGGTGTCTCTCATCCGCGCAGTGACCGAAAACATAATCTACAAAAGAATACAATGTATTTCATTCATCTAAAGAAAATATATTATTACCACTATATTGGATTCCGCACGTATACAAATTGCATTGATACAAATGGGGTCAATGACCTTAAAGCTCAATATCTTCTGAAAAACGGTTGGATTTTTTTCTTTCTACGTTGACCTCTTTTATAACTATTTGTTGTTTTACACACGTATTCTATTTTTACTTGACCGACTATGTAACTAACCTACAGCTTACAGCGTAGGGCTTCAATTATATAAAATAAGTACGTGAATAATTAAGCAGATGGTGGGCGGATGTTGGGGACAGAGTGCACTGCAGAAAGGAACTTTGTTGTTATGAACTTCTTTAAAAAGGTTAACATTTTCAGGAATTCATTAATTTTCTTTAAACGTTTTTTTCGAATCACAGACTTGAATAAGTATTTTAATAAAACATGCTACTTTTATTCATCTAGTTAGTTTGCTTTCTACTATTTATTTGTTTGTTAGTTGGTTTGCTTGTTTGTGTGTTGTTTATTTGTGGTTTATTTGTTTTTTATTGTTTATCCCTGTTTGCTTTTTTGTTTATCTGTTCGATTGTTTGTTTGCTCGTTCGTTTGCTTGTTCGCTTTTTTGTTTGTTTGTTTGTTTGTCTTTTGTCTGTGTCCTTGTTTGTTTGTTTTTTTGTCTGTGTCCTTGTTTGTTTGTTTTTTTGTCTGTGTCCTTGTTTGTTTTTTTTGTCTGTGTCCTTGTTTGTTTGGTTTTTTGTCTGTGTCCTTGTTTGTTTGTTTTTTTGTCTGTGTCCTTGTTTGTTTGTTTTTTTGTCTGTGTCCTTGTTTGTTTGTTTTTTTGTCTGTGTCCTTGTTTGTTTGTTTTTTTGTCTGTGTCCTTGTTTGTTTGTTTTTTTGTCTGTGTCCCTGTTTGTTTGTTTTTTTTGTCTGTGTCCTTGTTTGTTTTGTTTTTTGTCTGTGTCCTTGTTTGTTTGTTTTTTTGTCTGTGTCCTTGTTTGTTTTTTTTGTCTGTGTCCTTGTTTGTTTGGTTTTTTGTCTGTGTCCTTGTTTGTTTGTTTTTTTTTTTGTCTGTGTCCTTGTTTGTTTTTTTTGTCTGTGTCCTTGTTTGTTTTGTTTTTTGTCTGTGTCCTTGTTTGTTTGGTTTTTTTGTCTGTGTCCTTGTTTGTTTTTTTTGTCAGTGTCCTTGTGTGTTTTTTTTTGTCTGTGTCCTTGTTTGTTTTTTTTGTCAGTGTCCTTGTGTGTTTTTTTTTTGTCTGTGTCCTTGTTTGGTTTTTTTGTCTGTGTCCTTGTTTGTTTTGTTTGTCTGTGTCCTTGTTTGTTTGTTGTTTTTTTTGTCTGTGTCCTTGTTTGTTTGTTGTTTTTTTTGTCTGTGTCCTAGTTTGTTAGTTTTTTTTTTCTGTGTCCATGTTTGTTTGTTTTTTTGTCTGTGTCCTTCTTTGTTTGTTTTTTTTGTCTGTGTCCTGTTTTTTTTTTTTTGTCTGTGTCCTTTTTTGTTGTTTTTTTGTCTGTGTCCTTCTTTGTTTTTTTGTCTGTGTCCTTCTTTGTTTTTTTGTCTGTGTCCTTCTATGTTTTTTTATCTGTGTCCTTTTTTGTTGTTTTTTTGTCTGTGTCCTTCTTTGTTTTTTTTGTCTGTGTCCTTCTTTGTTTTTTTGTCTGTGTCCTTCTTTGTTTTTTTGTCTGTGTCCTTCTTTGTTTTTTTGTCTGTGTCCTTCTGTGTTTTTTTTTGTCTGTGTCCTTCTTTGTTTTTTTTCTGTGTCCTTCTTTGTTTTTTTGTCTGTGTCCTTCTTTGTTTTTTTGTCTGTGTCCTTCTTTGTTTTTTTTTGTCTGTGTCCTTCTTTGTTTTTTTGTCTGTGTCCTTCTTTGTTTTTTTTCTGTGTCCTTTTTTGTTGTTTTTTTGTCTGTGTCCTTCTTTGTTTTTTTTGTCTGTGCCCTTAATTGTTTTTTTGTCTGTATCCTTGTTTGTTTGTTTTTTGTCTGTGTACTTTTTTGTTTTTTTGTCTTTGTCCTTGTTTGTTTGTTTGTTTGTCTGTGTCCTTGTTGTTGTTTTTTGTCTTTGTCCTTGTTTGTTTGTTTTTTTGGTCTGTGTCCTTGTTGTTGTTTTTTGTCTGTGTCCTTGTTTGTTTGTTTTTTTCTGTGCCCTCGTTTCTTTTTATTTTGTCTGTGTCCTTGTTTGTTTGTTTGTCTGCGTCCTTGTTTGTTTGTTTTTTCTGTGTCCTTGTTTTGTTTTTGTTTTTTGTCTGTGTCTTTGTTTGCTTGTTTGTCTGTGTCCTTGTTCTTTGTGGGGTTTTTTTGCCTGTGTCCTTGTTTGTTTGTTTTTTTGTCTGTGTCCTTGTTTGTTTGTTTTTTTGTCTGTGTCCTCTTTTTTTCCTGTTTATTTGTTTGTCCTCTTGTTTGTTTGTTTAGTTCTTTATTTGTCTCCTCACTCATTCATTCACGTTCACATGATAGAAGATGTTTTGTGACATTTATATCAGAATTTCCTCTTAATTATCACGGGACAAATTCCTGAATCAATAGTGGTGACAAAGGCTTCGGAGGCTGTCGCCCCCTCATGTCCCTTAAGAATTAATGTAATTTGGTTGTTTAGTTTGAACTGTTAGGTTGGGCGGATTCCGTGGAAGAAGGAAAGCATTTTATTAAATTTGAACGTTTATTTGTGTGCGAATATCCTATAGGCGTTTGGCAAGCCTGGCCTCTTGTTTTCATTGCTGCCAAGTGAGCAAGCTAACGCGTACTGTTCTTGTTTTCTTCCAGGTCTTCTGTCTTCAATTCCTGTCCGAATCAGTTCGGTAATTATTTCTTCTAATATCCTTAGCGCGGTTATTGTATGGCCACAGCTAACAACGCAGTTAACAGATATTGTTTATTTGTAATTATTTTTCTTTAACATGAGTGAGAGTGGCAGGATTTTAGCATCCACACACAGACAAAGACGTTCAATATTGGAGGTTTTCTTACGCTTGTGCCACAATACAGTTTTTTTCTTTATTTAGATGATTGAGAAATGGCCCTTCCTTCTCATGTTCAAATTTCATTTTCGGGGCCATTTTGCACTGGAGAACAATTGATTTTGAGCTCAGAAACTTTTTTTTACTGATGAAATTTGGCATTCAATCAGAGATCGAGAACGCACAGAGGGATTAGGAGCAACAACTTGCATACATAAGCAATATTCCGTGTTTTCCTAATAATAAACCATATGATACATGAGCAGCCATTGTGCACGAACGTATCAATAGAAGGAGGGGGGAGGAGAGGGGTAGACAGACGGACAAATAGGAAGGCAGGCAGGCGAAACTGAAGAGATGAAATTGTTCTGAGGAGACTCCGTCTGGGTCATACCTACCTCACACACCGGTTTTTACGCAGGATGGAAGATTCCCCCGAATGTCTGACCTGCAATGGCCAACTATCGTAAAGCATATTTTAAGTGAGTGTGTGGATTTCATGCATAATCCGAAGAAGGCAAGCCGGGAGGGAGACAGACAGACGACAGACAGACTGGCAGACAGGCCAGACGGACGGACAGACAGACAGATAGATGTGTGGGTGGACGGATGGGCGGATAGCTGGATGGTTGAATAGATGGATAGACCGACAAACAGACGGACCGACAGACAGACAGATAGCGAGAGAGACAGATAGACGGACAGACAGACAGACAGAGAGGGAGAGGCGGAGAGAGAGGCAGATAGACACACAGACAGGCAGACAGGTAGGCAGACAGACCGACAGACAGACAGACAGACAGGCAGGCAGGCAGGCAGGCAGGCAGGCAGGCAGACAGACAGCCGACAGACAGACAGGCAGACAGGTAAGAAGACTGACAGACAGACAAGCAGACAGACAGAAAGCATGACAGACAGACAGACAAGCAGACAGACAAGCAGACAGACAGAAAGCATGACAGACAGACAGACAAGCAGACAGACAGGTAGACAGGGAGGAAGACAGAGACAGACAAGCAGACAGACAGGCAGACGGGTAGGAAGACTGACAGACAGACAAGCAGACAGACAGACAAGCAGACAGACAGATAAGCAGACAGACAGACAACCAGACAGACAGACAAGCAGACAGACAGGTAGGAAGACAGACAGACAGATAGGCAAACACAGACAGACAAGCAGACAGACAGACAGATACTGAAGGTAAACAACACCCTGGAAACTTACAAATTAAGAAAATCAGTTATTTCATATTTATTTCAATGTCTAGTTAAAATCAAGAGAAAGCGTGGTTTCAACAAGAAAAGCATGCAAGTTCTTCACTGTAGTTCCTGTGCATAAAAACACAATTAAAACGACGTGTGTACAATGTAATGTAAATAATACAAAGTACTCGGTTATGATGTCATATAAAGTGAAAAGTGGTTATCACAGTCAATGTTCTGGGGATAAAAATGTCCACATTTTTTTTACACTGTCATTCACACACGCAATTTACTCTCGAATTTACAATACTATTATTATTGTTGCTATTATTATTATTATTATTATTATTATTATTATTTAATGATAATAATAATAATAGTAACAATAACAATATAATAATGAGAAGAAGAATATTGTAATCTTTAAATTCCGAACAAAAGCAACATTTGACTGTTGCATTATAGGGACGGTGAATGTCCACTACACGACAGGAATGAAATCTGTTACGTTCTTCAATACTTAAGGTACAAATTAAGTATGATAATGCTTGTCAACAGATGGAAAAAAAAGTTCTGACAATGAATAAGACTGAAGACAGAATTGGAATTATACAAAAATAACAACGTATTTTCAGACCGTGGCTGGACAGTTTGCCTGCCGGACATTGTGCCCACGGACACAATGCCTACCGGACACTATGCCTACCAGACATTATGCTTATGGAAGCCATACCTACCTGGCGTTATGCCTACGGACACCATGCCTACCGCACATAATGCCTGACGTAAATGGCCCCTTTTCAGTTGATATTAAGAACTAATAGTATAACAAAAGGCTATTCTGGCATTCAAAGTCAGCCCTGGGAAAGATTAGCAAAGTAGCGTCTCTTTCTGACGGATAGTTTTCCTCTGTGTTCAGCGTGATGTCAATAAAATTCAGAAACCTGCCCATAAAAATTGCTAAGTATACCATTTTAAATCAGCAGAAATTCCGCAATAACACACGGTCTGAGACAAATGAAATGATCACATTCAGAAAGTAAAACAAACTCGATATCATAAAGGTGGCAACAACAACAGCAATAATGGCAACAAGCAGATCAAAAATCGTGAGACTTAGGCTAGTTGCGGACTGATTCAAGTCTGTTTAGGGTCGATTTTGACGCGAGACTTCAATTCAACTTCCTTTGAATCAACGAACGAGACGAGACTTGCTCCTGTCTCACTCGTTGCACTGAATCCTGTTTAATTCAATAGTCTACATCTGTCATTAAAACCGAGGCAAAAGAGGTTTGATTCAGTGAGCTGTTAGACGAAAATACAATAATAAGTAACTCTTTCTATGCTATTCACCATTATATCGGTTCTGCCATTGGTCATGTTTGTGCCAATCACCGATGTATCGGTGCACAAGAATGCTAAGCTTTTTTGTTTAGGGAAGAAAGAAAGTCGACTTTCTATTCATAAATGTTGCTGCAGTTAGTCTTCATTCATCTCTCCCACTATTTTCTGCCTGCATTGGCAAACGTGGAGAAATAATTATTCATGGCACCCAGAGAAAACGGAGGGGGGAAAAAAAACGTAGTCTTTATATCAGGGGAAAAAACTTACGAAATTCAGTCTCGGAAAAGCTTTATAAATAAGAAGGTAGCTTCCCTTGTTTAACGATCCGGTATTCCCCCTCGTCATAAAGATCCATCTTCCTCACTGCTCCAAGCGAAACAGGTGGTTCGTATAACTTTTATTATCAGGAAGAAAAAGTAACAATAATGCTCTTCATGAAGGGTGGGTGGAGAAATAGCATAGTTGTAAAAAAAATTACAAAGGCTTTTATAATCTGATTTCTCCCTCGTCTGTCACTCAAACGCCATAGACTTCAAACAGATGATCATTAAACACAGTTGATTATTATAACAATCACATTAATATCCACACTCATCATGGGCCTTATATTAAAGATGTATATAAGTAATAATATCGCAAAAGAATCTCTCTCTCTATCTCTCTTTCTCTCTCTTCTCTCTCTCTCTCTCTCTCCCTCTCTCTCTCTCTCTCTCTCTCTCTCTCTCTCTCTCTCTCTGTGTGTGTGTGTGTGTCAGTCACTCCAAACTCCCCCTTTCAGAGTAGTCCATATTGATCTCCATCTTTCTACCAAAACACACAAAAGTAACAAATCGCACAACAGTGCATTCCACCCCATTCTTGCCCCGCTCCTAGAGTCATTGCTGTCTCGTGGACTTGTTTTTCGGTTTCGCAAACACAAGAGGTCCTGTATAATTCGGTAGTCCCATCTCACATGAAAACCGAGACGCAAACACACTTGATTCAGTGCGCCACCGGCACAAGGCGACACATTTTAGAACACAGTGCATCCGTAACAAAATTCAAAGTTGTTGTGTTCACAAAACTCAAGTAACATTAGTGAGAAACATCCATCCTCACAAGTAACATTAGTGAGAAACATCCATCCTCATCAGCAGTATTAGAATCGCAGTGAACGTAAGGCATAGGGCCACGCCCTTAGTTTTGTAAGATGCTCAAGCTGGTAAAGAAGATAAAATATTAAAATTACTAAATTATTAAATTGTCTAGATAGTGTGTCGAGAATAACACAAATTATACGCAAGTGCAATGCGATTTTTAATATCCTCTGTCAGTGACAGAACTCAGTAGAGTTTGCCAAAAAGCTGACTTCAGCGTTGTGACATATATTAGGCTAACGGAAGTCGCAGTGTCACTGGGCAACAATAAATACGTTTTCTATAATATAACTGAGCCACTGAGAACAACAGTGGTCAAAGTCCAGTTTGGGTCATTTTCAAGGTGTGAACACCAGGGTGATCAGAAGGTTTTGGTCCAAGTCCCATAGTTCCAATATACCATATTAATTTTTGTTTCTTGGAAATGGACAACACGGGTCTAACTCCAAAGCATCCCATAATTCCCTTAAGGACTCTGCTTTTTACTGTAAAAATCTCTCAGAAAAAGCCCCATCACTTTCTACTTTAAGCAAAAAAAAAAAAGAAGTAGGAAACTGTGTTTTAATCATTTGATTTGGGGGCAAAATGTAGTTTCCCTTCAAACTGGACTTTGTCAAACCCAGAAAATTGACACTTAGACCAGTGTTGTTCTCAGTGACTCAGTTATGACTTGAAAAAGGCGAAAGCCGAAAATTTTGTGTATTTTCTGTCTTCTCTTTAGTTTGCTTTGTATTGTTTGGGTTTTATTTCTTACGCGGGGTTTCGCAACATACAAACTTTTCTTTTTGCCCAATTTTGACTTCAGTTGTGACTTGTAGCCTTATGTGCTGCTCATTCTGTAATTCTGAGATAGCATCCATCTGCACACGCTGCATAATGATCTTTTATTACTAACTCTTTTATTTTTCTAGTCTGTCGTTTTGTCACGCGTTTCTCTGTGAGAATTATGTTGGAATAATAAGATTGCTGTTGCCTTTAAAGAGGAATTCCATGGCTACAGAAACGCCATCTATGAGGATTCTATGTCCTTTCCAATACAGTGGCCAACCAAGTATTGGCGCTTGCTATAGAACAAGTAATTATTCTTGCATGATTGTAAACGAAGGAATTTCCCACGACGCAGCGCCGTGGCTTCATTGATATAATCCTTAAGCCATCACGTAATCTACATTTAAACACATACTCACATGTATTAAGAGCCAGAAATAGGCTTCTTGGGCTTCATTTAATGCTTGGTAAAAATTTGGAGCATTTTGCAAGCTCCAGGCAAATTATAAACACATAAAGTTTTCACTTTTATATTAACTTATTTTCTACTAGGCCTCTCCAAATTCAAAACAGCGGGCAGGAGTGATGACCTCACGGGTTCATGAGTTTGAAGCACATAATAAGGCATACTTATAAGAAAACTTTACATTATAATTTACCATGGCGTGTTTCTGTTACTGTAATTATCACCATTCACTACACCGAATTGTAAGACATTTTGTTGATAGACAGGCCTAATTACTGAGCCAGCGATGTGTCCTGAAGGCTTGGCAAAAGCTTGGGCTTATTTTATATACAAACAAAATACATTATTCCTGTTACTTGCACTATATTCTGTCTGAAAATAAGTAAGCTTTTCCTCTGTAATAGAATCAGATAAAGGCAGATGTTTGTATATCATCACTGCTCTACGCTAATAACATAAATCATTTGTGACATGTTTGAGATATTAAGAACAAACTGTTTCTTTTCTTCTCTTTTTGTGACTTATACCATTATGATTCGATTGGATTATCACATTTTGCTATTGGTGCATTTCTTATTCTAAATATTGTCTGATAGCCCTCAGGCTCAGAAATGCAGTGAGCCATCAGCTGCCTTTTGTTATAAGTCTGAGATATGCCATTGTCGTAGGGCAGAGACGATGTCAAATATGAACAGAAGGAGAAAGACTCAGCATGGTCATATTGGACAGAATGTAAAGATGTGGTGTCTGACATAATGGCAACGTAGAAGGCGAGGGCTCCGTATCATCAAGACGCAGAAACCCCTTGGTGCAAGGAAAATGAGTTGCATAAGAAAAACAAGCAATATGACCAATGGGATAGGCTTTGCCAAACCAGGTGTAGATATCGCTAAAACCGCACGAGTGCAAAGGACTGACCTACTTTCATTAGAAAGGGGAAAAACACCGTGCTTCTTGAAATGTATTACTCCTCTTGAATACATTGAGTAGTTACATAAATAAAAATGAGAGATACTAGGCTATTGTGTTCCAGTTCTTGCTAGGCCTTGTCGCAAGATGTAGCCCTCCACCAATGATCTCAGTACTTCTCTGTTTCCCATCCGTCATGTCCATGCCTGTCCACCTGTCTGCACAATGTCATCTCTCCATCATCTTTCGAGACGTCCTCTTGTTCTCTTGTCTGTCCCAAGCATCCATTCAATGCAACAACTTGTCCATCTGCTATCTTTCCCTCTTCCCATATGCCCAGCCCGTTTCCATTTTTGTCGTAGTACATATAAATTTCACAATGTCCGAAACCTGGGTCTGTCTTCGAATCAATAGAAAAGATGAAAATCCGTGAAAGAGTTCATAGCATATAAATGGGCAGAAAGAATTGCCAGTTACCACAACGTTGTATGGATGCACTTATGTGGTTTCATGATAGAATCAGCGATATGCACACTAGAATCAAGGAAATATCTGGACGTTCCCCCGGCATCCTGTCGTGTAGGGCCGTGATGCTGCTACTTTCGCCCAGAGAGGTAGCTCTTCGGGCATGATAAATAATTGCTACCATGGCGCAAAATGTTCCGGCGTGGGCTGAAATCTGAGTATTTTCTTTCAGCAGATGACTGGTCAACGAAGGAAATTCAAAACGTCTTTAAAAACGCCGATGACGCGCTGAGTCAAGTCTGATTTGTGTCTTTTTATTTGATCCAGTGCTGGAGGTCTCTCTCTTTCCGCCTGCCGGATCAAGACAGATTTGACGTGCCTGAATTCGTGAGACAGATTGTTTTGGTTTAGCCAGTGTGCAAGATCTCTCTTTCCGCCTGCTGAATCAAGACAGTTCTGACGTGCCTGAACTAGTGAGACAGACGTCGTCAGTCTCGCCAGTGGACAAGGTCCCGTTTCACTCTCCATAGTCCACATCTCACACTTAAACCGAAGCAAGGCAGATCTGACTCAGTGTGTCACCGGCCTAAGAAGCAACAAAGGAGAACGTCTAAAAACCAGCGTTGATGATTCCTTGTGCTTGTAATGAAGAAATCACGACGTAGAAGACCCACAAGAAAAACATAACAGCGGCGGTCGCACACTTAGGCACAGTGGGACCTCCCAGTTCAGCTTTGCCGAAAACTTCAGTCCGACGACGAAGGACGAAGATGATGAGGACGATGACGGCACAAATGGTGAAAAGCGTCACGCTCAAGCCAAGTGAGCCTGTAGGGTAGTCAAACTGCCCACCCTGAAATACACATTGTATTAGGAAACAGTTAACAAATTTTATAGTAGTAATAACACACATTCTCTATGTCGTAAATCAACGAGCCAAAGTGGAAGTTACAGTGCTTTCTTATGGTGCAGCTGGGTCTTTCAGATCTATAAAATGTAAACCAAGGCTTCTGATTCAAATCTGTATTGTGTCAGTTTTGGTGTGGGACGTAAAACTTAATGTTACAGGAGACCTTGCCCAGTGGCGAGACTGAAACGAGTCTGTCTCACTAGATCGGGCAAGTTAAAAGCGTCTTGAGTCAGATAGTGGAAACAAAGACTTCGCCCTGAGTCAGTAGTGAAACAAGCCAGTCTCACTAGTTCGGGCAAGTCAAAAGTGTCTTGAGACAGATAGTGGAAACAAAGACTTCGCCCTGAGTCAGTAGTGAAACAAGCCAGTCTCACTAGTTCGGGCAAGTCAAAAGTGTCTTGAGACAGATAGTGGAAACAAAGACTTCGCCCTGAGTCAGTAGTGAAACAAGTCAGTCTCACTAGTTAGGGCGGCGTCAAAACTGTCGTAGAGTACCCCCCTCCCCCTTCCCAGCTGGCGGAAAGGGGACCCTTAAGCACTGAATCAAAACGGACACAAAAACCGTCTTGGCGCAGTGCATCTCCAGCCTCAATGGAAACGTTTGTTATTCAAACAAGGTATTTAGGCACCGACTGTGATATCTGGTGCACAATCTTTTAACTATCGTGATAACATTTTAACACCAGTTATTTGACCATTCTGTCAACTTCCTATTTATTAATATTATCACGTTTATCCCGGCAGCAATAACCACATAAGTTAAAATGTATGGAAGTAGGTTCTTATTCCGTCTCAGTGTGAATATAATAACATCATTGTTACTAAACTGTTTCAACTGACAGGACTTAATCACTAAGTGTCCTAAACGACAGGGATGTAATCTGCAATCGTTTTTAACATCACTGCTTCCGAGGACATTTGAAACTGCACTTGGTAGTCATGAAGACTGGGTATTTGGAACTTGCACTGAATTTTGAAAGCCTCAACAAAATAATCATAATAAGCATTTCTAGAATGCCCATTTCATTGGTTTTTGGCATTACAGCATTGACCGATAAATTCCCGCAAACTGCCCTAAGCGACTCAAGAGTAATTTACAGAACTCAAGCAGTATCCAGGGTAAAACAACACAGACGGGATAGGGATAAACCTGAGTTGAATGTGATTAACGAGAGTTTCCCTGGGTGAAAACTTGTTGACTTTTTGAGCGGGAATCAATCGGTCTTTGGTCAGTTTCCGCAAACTGGCTGGTAGTGAATCAGTTAAAATGCAAGCTGATTTCACATTCTTACAGCTGACTAAGGGTAGTATTTGAGTTAATAAGGTGATGGCTCTCTTGTAGAATATAAAACGACCTACTTTGACTTCCCAGTAGATACAAGCCATTAACCAAGGCAGGCCCAGGCCTAGAAACACGTTCACACTGTTGCTGCCGTTGATGTTACCGACAGAGGAATCGGCCCATTTCTCGTTGACAGCGGCAGTTTTGGAGGCAAATGTGTCGGGCATGCTCGTGCCCAGGGCGACGAATGTGATGGCTAGAGAGATGGAAAACAAAACCATTAACCCTTTGAATATCGGCAATATAATATTGTAATCGTGAATTGAGTGTGTATATCGCTGATAAATTAATTATACAAAACGGAAAGTCAGGTGTGGAAAATTAATATGTTTCATCATTTTAGACTCTCACTGACAGCTTGAAAAGACTGCAATAATCGCATTTAACGTGGCCATTAATGTGGAAATCATAGCTTTCTGGCATTGGCAAGTAAAGCGTTAAAGATAAAATATAATAGAAATGAGGTCAGTGGCACCATTATCGGAAACCGTCACAGTCAACAAATATATACTCAATAAATAATACTAACACTGAGGAAAACAATGACTCATGAACCCTTTCTGCCTTTGCACAATCTGTAGAGTGTTCATGACTTCCAGTAATGTTGCTCTGATCTCCTATTTTGTTGTTTATTCATTGGGTTTGTCTATGTCTGACATTATTATTCTGCCTTTTCAAAGAACAGGGGTCGTGGCACTTTTGATAATGCGACGATCTGTTATTAATTCAATAATGTGGGCTGTGGTGGTTGGTGTGCTCTTCTGGCAAAGTCTCCTTCTGTCCTGTCATTCTGTTAGACTGTTTGTAGCCTTACTTCTTCCTAGCACAATGTGGCCATAACAATGTCGACGTCTTTTCTCCAAACTCAAAACTCAAATGCTCATGTCGGCGGGGGTAAAGATTTAAAATTTTCAGTGATGCTCCAAATGCTACGTCTCATTTGGTACAAACTGTTTTGTTGGTCATCCCTTTTCTTCTCAGGTGAAGTCTAGATGGTGCCTACTGTTCTATGAAATGTGATTTACCATTGGCACCAAACTAAAGCTAAAACGTCCCAGTACGTGCCTATTCCGATTTAAAAACAATGCTTGCCAATGAAAGGGCACTATCTCGTCCGCGAACACATGATAGAAACGTAAACGCATTGTAAACGGGATTGTAAAAATTGTGAAACTGTGAAAGCACCCACTGGTCTGTGCCTCTTCTTTTTACAAAATCTCTATCTTCTCAATTACATCACTACAGGTACATAAACCAAAAAACACGTTGGAGTATCTATTAGAAAGAAACATGCACTATCTTCTCAGTCACTCTAATTTCAAAAGAGCATTCACCTCTTGCTTTAAGCCAGATGAGTGTGCAAGTGTAATGTGAACACATCGTCATAACTATTATGATAACTACACTAAAGTCATTCTGTCAGCTGCTTGATCGTTGATTATCAAGCCAGCCATGGCATTGTCTGAACACACAGATATAATTATTTAAATTATCTATATCTCTCATATTGCTAAAAAATGTCTTCTATAAAAAAAAACTGTTTAAAAGGCCAGTAGTATTATCTGAGTCTTATCTGCACTTACGACCACATAATCGCACTCCATATTGCGAATGCTCTACAATAAAAATGACTTGCTGTCGAGGGAAAGAAATGACTGTGTATGCAAGGAAGGCACTGTGACGCCTGTGATAGTTTAGTTACCTGTGATGGTATCTGACAATCCCACGAGGCAGCCAAACGTAGTAGCCAAGTCACTTATAATTGCAGTCAACAAACCAATCATGGCCAACGAGCATAGAAATGTGAGCCATCCACCGCCGCAAGATGGAGGGGGAATTAATGCAAATAACACCTGGAGAAGGAAAATTGAAGTTTATGATACCGTAGAATTTAGTAACTGAAGGCTCGCAGTCTGATTTTAGATCTATTTTTTATTTTTTTAAAAAATTTTTTAGAACTCTTGTACAGTTTTCTTCTTGCCTGTTTCTTATTGTCTGCTCTCTCTCTCTCTTTCTCTCTCTCTCTCTCTCTCTCTCTCTCTCTCTCTCTCTCTCTCTCTCTCCCTCTCCCTCTCCCCCCCCCCTCTCTCTCTCTCTCTCTCTCTCTCTCTCTCTCTCTCCCTCGCTCACTCATTCTCTTCCTGTATGCTTGCACTGTGTGTGAGTCTCTCTGTGTGCCTCCATCTATATTTGCCTCTCTCTCCTTCTCTCTGTCTGTCTTTCTGTCTTCACCACCTGCTTTCTCTCTCTCTCTCTCTCTCTTTCTCTCTCTCTTTCTCTTTCTCTCTCTCTCTCTCATGCACGCTCTTTCTCTTCTTGCAGGCTCGCACTGTGTGTGAGTCTCTCTGTGTGCCTCCCTCTATCTCTGCCTCTCTCTCCTTCTGTCTGTCTGTCTTTCCCACCTGCTCTCTCTCTCATCTCCCTCTCCTCTCCTATCTCTCCCTCTCTCTCTCCTCTCTCTCTCTCTCTCTCTCTCTGCCTCTCTCTCTCTCTCACTCTCTCTCTCTCTCACTCTCTCTCTCTCTCACTCTCTCTCTCTCTCTCTCTCTCACACACTAATTTTTGTCATGATCGTGTCACACTGGTATCGCATCATCCCGCCTGTATTGTCATGCAAACTACGGAGTAGACATTCTCTAAGGTCTAATTTGGAACTCATCAGTCCTTTGAACATGTGTGCCATTAACTATTAGACTCGAACATTCCAGTATATTTCGAAATGTAAAGTATTCAGACTGATTGGAAACTCTGCAAAAATAATGGCATTGTTGTGCTAAGATCATGGCAAAACATCCTTTTATTGTCAGTTTTCTAAATGTCATTATGGAGAGAACAGGACATATTTTTGTTAGAAGCTGTTCATCTGTAAATCAAATTGCATTGCTTTTCAATATTTTATTTATAGAATCCTGAACAAAAATTCAGTGCCTAGTTCAAGTTAAAATGGGAAAGAGAATGACAGTGGTAATTTCAGTAAGTGGTCTTTCATCGGGCATGGACACGAACGATAATACCGAAGAATGAATTATTCACGTTGAAATGCTCGGGAAAATCCGTATGCCAATTACTTTTCCGAAACATGCAAAAAAAAATGGACGGATTCAAGAGTACAGGTATTAAATTAATATTACGACAGCTGATTTGAGGTAGAGAAGGAGGTTGTATTGACAAAATAAATCATGTGTCGTATCTGAAATGCAAGCACGGCAGTTCTAAACCTGTAGAGCCATCAGGCCAGCACACATATTAATAAAACTCCATATTTCTTTCTACTCTGCATAATTTAAACACGGGAACCTTTATGCGCGCTATGTTGCAGAATTGTTCTGTCTGCTCTGTTGTGGGGAAAAGCAAATTGTACAGCGTCACATTTTGCCTTCTGGACTTCTGCTGTGCACAACTTAACATTGTTTTAACAGTCTGCTAACAAATATGAGTGAATCTGACAAAACAGTGCTAAAAGGTGAAATTTTGATACCTCTTTAAAACAAAATAAAATAGTTCTAAGATGATTCCAAGCAAAATATTTTAACTGAATGCAGAAAAATTGCTCATCTTTCATACTGTAAGCAAATCTCAATTTCCTTTAAAAAAAAAAACTGTTCTCCCTTTTGGAGGAGTTTTCTCGGGAATTCGGTCTTTACCCTTAAGCCCGATTTTGTCAGATCCGTTCACAAATGTTTACCAATGCCTGTGACCAATTTCGCAATCAAAACTGAAAATGGCTTTGACTGATTCAAACAACAACAGTACTCACTTTCCAAAAGAAGGTCATGAAATGCATGATATAATCAATGGCTGAAGCATCCTCCACGTCACCCCCGTTGACATTCATGGCACTTTTGAACTGTTCCGCCCATGAACCCGTATCCAACTTAAGGCCTTCTAGATTCTTCTGGGTTTTACTTGCAATGCGTGACAACATGTGGTTGAATTCTGTAGAACATGAAAGGAACATCTGTTAATGATCAAAGACCAACACGTGCTTGTGCTTTGTGGTATATCTGCAAAGCCCGTGAGAAGCTGATGATAAGCCCAGGCGAAATGGACACGTAGGTCTCCTTTTCAAATAGTTCATTAACTCTCTAGTACCCGGACACTGATTGTTTTATCCCAAACTTCGGAAATATTTACGCAAAACTGATTCAAATTATTTAGATATACTATGCAAAATAAACATTTTTGAGGGTAAGAAATATTAATAAATTAGGAAGTGCATCAAAACATAAGGAAGTGTAATAAAACAACAAAATAAACTAGAAAACTGGTCACGTGGATCCAGATCATCTCTTTCAAATATAGAATACTGGGTGCTATAGAGTTAAACTATTAATATTTTGGGCTTGACTTTGTTTACAATATCAGTACTCTTCACCAAAGCCCCTCTTTCCCCCCCCCCCCGCCACATTGTCAAAGGGGGGAGGGGGCTCTCAAGGTCGTAGACGTCAACTGGCCGACCTGCCTCCCCCCTCCCATTCTGGCCTGAATATCTGCCGCGGTTGTTGTTGTAGTTGTTGTCTTTGTTGTTGTTTTTGCTGCTGTTGTTGTTGTTGTTGTTAAGTTTCCTGCTGCTGTCAGTCAAAATGACGACGATAAAAATATCGAATACGGTTAAGTAAAGGTGCTGATATTGGCAGGGATGATTTGCCCTCTCCGTCATCTCATGACGCATAAAATGAGCCGTTTCCAGATTGCCAAAAAAGCTTTTTTTCACAACACATTAACGATGATACCCATAGTGATAATGATGGCGATAATGCAAGAATGACAAGGCGTATGATATGGAATTTGGCTGAAAATGGGAAACTATCAACTTGATTAAAGCAAACCCACTGTTATTAAAATATATAATTAGTATATTTATTATTACTATGGGCATACATTCTCTGAACCTTAGCGTTCCTCGCTATCATTTCATTCTCTTTGACAATTCAAGCGTATCTCATTTACTGCCTTCTGCATGAATCGATGCAGGCTAGCGGAAAACAATGGCGGAGACACCCAATTAAGCTCTTTATAGAAGAAGAGAAATGGTATTAATTCATTCATCCATTCATTCATTCATTCATTTAGTCATTATTTCATTCGCTCGTTCATTTAAAATAGATTTACCTACCCACACACTCGTGTTTCTCACTCACACACCCCACTCATTCCCTCCCTCCCTCCCTCCCTCCCTCCCTCCCTCACTCACTCACTCACTCACTCACTCACTCACTCACTCACTCACTCACTCAATCACTCAATCACTCAATCACTCAATCACTCAATCACTCAATCACTCAATCACTCATTCACTCACTCACTCACTCACTCACTCACTCACTCATTTACTCACTCACTCACTCACTCACATGAAATTAATTCACTTATTTTGCCTATTGTACTATTCACTCATACATCAGTCATGTAGCCAAAATTTTTGTTTCACAAAAAATAAAGTAACTAAAATTAAGTTCTTAATTCGTCGCCAGGACTGAAAGGCGTACATACGCTTCCCTCCAAAATATACGCCTTCACCACCACCCCACCCCCCACCCCTTTTCCATCTCTCCATGGATACGCACATACTTCAAATACGGCCCCTTTCACTGAACGTCACTGGTCATGTCAGGATGCATTCATGCGTCCCTGGGCTAATATCACTTTCTGCGCCATTCTTTTGTTTCAAAGTTTTTTGTTTTCCTTCTCATTCTATTCTAACGGCATTTCCTGTACCATTATCTATATCAGCATTTTACTTTACCAGTTACTTTCATGACTGCCATTGGCCTTTTTTTTTATTATTATTATTTTGACAGACTAACACAGACTCTATCATAATCCCATCCAATTTTCCTAATTCATCTGAGTGTTGTGTCTCCAGGAGCGTACCTAGTTTCCATGGGAGCACGTCTACTCAACGCCAGTCACGCGCGATAGCACACATTCACCACAGATCAGAGAAAGACAATAGGGTTCATAGCAACCATGGCTCAGCATCGTTCCCCGAAGTGCGTGCAATTGCCAATTATTAATAAAGCATACTATTTTGACTGAATGTGTAGATTTTCTGCATATCCGAAGAAGGCACCATGCCTGCAGATTCCTGAAAGAATTACTTTCCGAATTGGACCCACACCACAGACTAATAAAATACCCAGACTGGATGATCCCATTGTGTGACGTCACAAAACAGCGAAAGGTCATGAACCATCCGCCACATTAGGTTTACGGTAACGACCGACGCTTCAGCACAGCTACAATTTTGAATGACACCATTTTGACGCGCCTACTGAACGCGGAGTCTGGTTCCACACCAAGAAATTAATACATGTACAACCAATCTTGACAAATAAAAAGAAATTTCTACTGCAGATAGAACTAGAATCGGAATTTCCCGAGCGGCGGCCATGTTGATTATACGGCCGCCGCTTGGGAAATTCCGTAAAAAACGACACAGCCCGAAGCTCGTGTTTCCAGTCTGCTTAATTTATTAGTCTTTGACCCACATCGAGTCTTTTCCTTCGTGAAAGAGGCTGGGATCTACAGCTTGATTTTAAAAGCTTTTTGAGATTTTTACCAATATAATAAAGTTTATACAGAACCATTTAATTCAGTTTGTGAAATTTAAATTGATGAAGCTCTGAACACCAAAGGTAAATAAAGTACCCAGACAGGCCGTGAAAGGTGCAAAGTAGCCGTTATCGTGCCTACGCGCCGTAAAAAACCCGAACTCAAAGCTCCCTGCCAACCCGCAACTACGTTCCAGCGACATTCTATTCCGATGAAAGAGCATAATGATACAAGTTGTAAGGGAATACTACACACATCCCGTCCCTTCATAATAATTTTGGTTTTTCGAACTATCAAACAAGAGCAGCAGCGATCTCCAATGAAGCAAAAGTGGATAGACAGCCAGCAGAGAAAGGACAAATATGATTAGGGAAAAAGATTAAAAGAGGATGGAAAATCTTGAACATTACAATACTGGTGCCATAAATCAGAGTGGAATTCCTACGACAATTTTCCAGGGAAATGCTACCTCCCAAAGTGTAAATACATGTACGTCGGACAAGGTTCTACCTGAATCGTATCATCTAATAATAAACATTTTAGTGCGACCACATTACATTGGGTGTGATGGTCCAAATCCCGTTGAACGGAGACGGGAGTTCTTTATTATCCCGGAAGAAAAGTCCATACCAAGACAGGAATCATAAATTGTACGTATATTTCACTCGTAATAATGCCTTGTAATAGTATAATGAAAGTTGGTACTTAGACTTACACAGGGAATCTATCTCAGCGGCCGGTGGCGTTGATCCGTGGTTACCTGGAGTGGTGTCTTGCAAAGGCGTCGAAACACGTGTTCTTGCATTCTCTGCCAGTCTATGTTCGAAACGAGCTCTGATATTTTCTAACAACAGAATTGGAAAATAGCGCTCAAACGTGGCGCAGCCATTTCCATATTATCTACTCTATCCCATTGTCTATTTCTCTCCAAGCTGCCTCTTTACTTCGTTAATTAGAGTCCAGTTCATTACTGAACAGCGCATTTCATTCTGGTGATTCCGCCACCTGATAAATCCTTCACTCATTATTGTCTGTCATTGATCCTCTCTGCGACAACAATGATTGATTACAGTGTATGCGTGCGCGACATCCGCCTTCATCCCAGACAAGTACCATTGTCTGTCATCATGGAAGTTCCGAGACAAGGATCACGCCTTTCTCTTACGTCACTTAAGCTAGCGAGAAATGAGTCCACGAAATCATGATGGCGTCACATTGCAACCCTCTCATCAACCAAGATTTACGTAAGAATGGCTGTAAGAACCAGGAATTACAGCAAGAACGCCCAGCAAGCAACACAGCGCAGCCCCGAACGCAAGAGTCACTATTAAGTCGAAACTCGTAATACTAGACGCCAAGTAAGAACTATAATAAAATATACATACCTCAAGGATGGTAATATTTGAGCAAAAAAAACAGACAGAGAATGTGAACAACAGCAAGAATGGCAAAAAGAAGTTGCACAAAAGAAGAGATAAAGCCGACCATAAAAGAAAGATTGGCATATGTTTGGCATGAAATACAAGAATTTATTACTTGTGGGCAGGAACCCAGCTTTATGATCATTCCAGCCTGGAACTGGAATATAATATGTCTGTTCCTCTCCGTAGTGAGATCAGGCATTCTCATATTCTAGTTCCATGCGGATTCGACTGTTGCACTTTTGTAAGAACTATCTTAATTCGATCTTTATGGAAACCTTAAATCGTGTTCAGCAAACTGTCTTTCTACTATAAGACTGCGCTCTCTGAGCTCGGGTTTGGCGGCGCGTCGGCACGATATCGGCCACTTTGAGCCTTTCACGGTTTTTCCCTTGTCTTACTTTGGGCGAGCTTTTAGCATTCGGATTCCTATAGATAATCTGAACGGAAAATGATGAAACCTTTTAAAATCAACTTGCTGATATACAGTTATTAAATAAGAGTGTTGTTTTGAAACTGGACATTCCACATAATGTGAATATCGGTGGGCAATTTATTACTGCTACTCATGCCCTTCCCAACCCACCATTTCCGTGCCCTGTTTTTCTAGATCAATACATGCTCTCATTTCGTAACAAATAATCTTTTATCGCTTTGATTGTGAGCCGGGCAGCTGATGATATCGCCAATACGGCATTCTGATTTCAACCAGCGTAATTTATGAAAGTGAATATCATTCTAATACCTCATGCCGCTGCAGTAATGGCTCATTCCATGTTGATCAAGTCACGAGAAAAGCGAAACAAAAACAAAACAGGGGATTCTTTTTCATGTCTAGTTTTATCTTGGTGACATTTCTAAGTGCGGAAAAAACAAACCAAACAAATAAACAAGAACACAGACTAGTAGCGCACTGGGTAGAGCCTGTGTTTTGTGTCGCTTTTAGTCTCAGAGAGGTGTAGAGCCTGGAGTAAGGCTGGTGGAGAAGTGAGTCAAGTCTATTAAATTCCGTGCACGAGGTCTGTTAACTCTGCCAACTGTCTCGAGGTACTATAAAAACCATAGAAAAACTGTGGGGTCGCAGCAATGCTATATGCAAAGTCAAAATATGGCAACAAAAAAAAAGTTGTATTTAGCAAAGCTTCGTGTAAGAAATGATACCCAATCTGTGCTGCATGCTGTATAAGCAAGATCTCGCAGTTAAGTAGACATATTCTGTTTACATTCTTTATATTTCATATTCAGATCTTTTATTGTTCGATTGTTTTATCTGTTCAATTTTCCTTTTTTTTTTTTTTCTGTTATTATTTATTCGATTTTTTCCTTGAAAAAGGCTGTTGCCGAAATATCGGCCATTTTATGTCTTCTCTTTTAGTTTGCGTTTCATTGTATCGTTTGGGTATAAATTTCTTACGCGAGGCTTTGCCCACACACTTTTTCTTTTTGCCATATTTTGACAGCTGACTCGAGATAGTCTTGTCTCGCGTGAACTAGTGAGAAAAAATCGTTTCGTCCTCACCAATGCCCACAGTCCAGCAGACACACTAAAATCAAGAGAAAGCAGATTCGACTGAGTGGCTAGCCCAAACTGTCTTGAGTCAGAGACTTCGTCCTCTGAGTCAGTTGTAGGTCTTTATTTAAGGAGGATCGTTGCCCTGAGCATTTACACATCAATCTTAAGTCTAAGTCTTGTCTATGCCGCCAGCCTTCCGGAAAAAAGCCAGCCGAAAATAAAAAAAAGGATGACCAAGATCAAAGCAGCCTGTTAGGGAGCCCTTTTGAGGGCTAGGAAAGAACTAAAGAAACAAAGAGAAAAACAACAAGAAACAAACAAAACTAACAAGAAGAGTGAGGTGTATAGGCCAAACGATCCTCCCTAAATAAAGATCTACAACTGTTAGCATTTACACCTCATTCTGCTTGTTTGTTTTTTTGCTTGTTTGGTTATTGTTGATGTTACTGTCGTTCTGCTCTACTTGGCTCTCTTAAGCCCTCAAAAGGGCTCCCTGGTGGGCTGCCTTCATCCTAGTCGTGTTCTTCCTTTGTTTTTTCTTTTCTTTTCTTTTGTGTTCTGTATCGTGCACTGAGTCAAACCAGACGCCAAACGGACTTGCACTGAAAGGAGCATTCCCAAGTCTGATGAAACCAAACCAAGTAAACAAACAAAAACTAATATTTACTCTCATTTCTGACTAAGAGTATCATTATCATGCAAGATTTTATCACCTGTCCGGCAATATACATGACAATTTATTGTATTTACGCAGACTGGCGTAAAGGAATTCTATTCTTTGTGAATGAGAATAATGTCAAAGAGATAGTAAGACAGAGAAACAGTCGTAGGACGGACAAGGCGGGGGAGGGGGGGGGGGAATTGGGCAGACAGACAGACGGAGACAGAGCGATTAATTGTTGCTGATAGAACATCATGTCAATATAATTCCACCAAAATGTCATTTCATCAGCTAAGACGAAATCTTACATTCAGTTGTACTACAAGTCACACACAAACAATATGTTTCGCCATCCATTGCTGTGTGAAATGTATACCTATTACAGCAGTTCTGACCTATGGGTATATATTTGTTCTTTCACGTCTACGAAATAGTCAATAAAAGATAATCTGCAACGTGGAAAATCAATACCGTATTTTGGTTAGCTACAGCATCTTTGGTTCGATATGCAACTTACTTTTCCTAACACATTTCGTTTCTGTTGTGCGGAAATGAGGACAAATTTAATATTGCTATTTCTAACCGTAAAGAAAAACTAACATCTTTGGGGAAATTACTTTATTTTAGTACTTAGTTGCTTTTAAATACATACACAAATGCATATCTGTATCAGAGGTAGGCAGCGTTATCCCAGGATAACCCTGCCCCCCCCCCCACCTTTCTTCTCCTTTTCCCCCTTTCCTCCCCCCCCCCCATCCCACCCCCTTGATGTGAGAGAACTTATGCTCTTACGAATTTCTAAAAATTTTATTTCGTCTTTCGTCGGAAATTCCGCGGCGGCCATTTATGCTTCGTTCTACCAGAGAGTATGTATGTATAGAGAGGTTTCACTGTTGGTAGACTTGCACTGCGAGACACGGGCGGCGCTGCGAACCACTGTTAGCATGGAGCGGTAAGTAGGTCGCTGCGGTAAGCAATACTTGTTTGTGCTTTCCACGGGGCGTAAGAGCTTACAAACGACTCTGAATAGTTTCAATTAGCCCAAAACTATGAACAAACCACAGTACAAGATTTGCACGATATCTTTAGTGAAAGCGGTCTCTTTCAATTCTTCAATGTCTTGTTTCACTGCAGGGACCTAGTTTCGTGATTTGGCTGAAGTGAGATCTCTCTATACATCTAAAGTCTCTGGTTCTACCAAAGATACTAGAAACAAGAAAACGAGACAGCTAGCACTTTCAGCATGCACAGATTTCGCACGGCCATCTAGCGGCGAATGCACAGAACAATGCAGTGTTTTACAAAGCCAAATAGGGAAAACATTGAATTTTGTTCACTGTTCAGCTTTCGCTGAAGACCTTAATTAACTTCACTTCTTTTGTAAGTTTAGCTTCAATTTCTACAGGAAAACTCCGGCTATTTAAAAAAATTTTTTTTTTTAGTGGCAGTAGCACTGTAGCAAATCAGCATCATTAATTTATCATTATATCGAGCATTCTTTTCACATGCTGTACGCCATGGGCCCTGCCCCCGATCAGCACACAAACTGTATGCACGGTTTTTTTAGAGGTACCAAGAAGGGAATGTCTCATCTTATCGTTTCTAGTATCTTTGGTTCCACCAAGAGATTCAGTTCTTCTTTCTGGGATTACAGCTAATCGTTGCAAGAGCGCATGCTCAGCCACTGTGTACTATTCTTTGGAGGGGAGGGGTTAGGGGGGGGGGGGATACCGTGAGGTTAAGATTACAATTTTGGGTGGCGTAAGTGAGACAAACCAATAGAGATTACAAAAAAGACTAAGCTCCGGTTTTCTGCCTTACTGATAATGAGGAATTCCTATGTTGTCCAAGGGATACTAATACAATCAACTGGAACTGAATCAATGGCTGCATGTTCATCTGACCTGAGTGTATGACACACTCTATCGATATCAAGCACCAGCTTCGACAAGAATTTTATACTGGGTAGATCTGTTTTGATCCTGAGACAGATGATCGATTTCATCAAAGAATTTCCAATAATTGAGTCTTGTGTTTCTAAATGCATTTCCTTAATCTGCCATTTTCTAGTCGATGACAATGCCTTTGGTTCTCTCTGTGAAGTGCGCTGATAAATGTCTTCATTTTATGAATGAATTCCTTTGAATAACGTGAACAATTGCAAAAATCAATTGGAGGGTTAAAAATTCATACTAATGGACAAGTGGCTGTCTAGCAAAACTTTCCAGATATAAGAACCCGGAACGTTGTTATGAAATAATTTATTATATAAAAATAAAAGAAACGCCCATTGTTACAAACAGGCTCGGAAGCTGCTGAGATGGTGAAACATTGTGAACGTTCTGAAACTGTGCCATGAAGAAGTGAAATAGAGTCGTGGACTAAGCAGGCTATATTAATGTAAGAGTATACAATTAGGCAGACATTGTGAAATTCATACAATGACAAAAATGGAAATGGGCTGGCCATATCGGAGTTACGAATGTAAGATAGCGGATGGATAAGGCGTTGCACTGGGGGCCCAGAAAAGGAAAGAGAACAAAACGACGCCCCGAGATACGATGGAGAGATGATATTGTGTGGCCAGGTCAGCAGGCATGGACACGACAAACGAAAAACAGAGGAGAATGGAGATCATTGGCAGAGGATTACATGCTGCAGTGGATGAACGAGGCCCAAAAAGAACAAAAATCAAGAACAACCAGGCAGCCGTGGAATGATCCGCAAAAATGCATAAATATTTGAACTGTAAACTGGTGAGAGGGATTAGGCGCCATGTTACGAATGGGGCGTTCACTCGATGAAATTCTCGGTGAGCACTGAATCTTGCCCTGGAACTATAGTCCTTACATTCTGCTCTGCTTTGTGAACTCTATTTTGATACTAAATATTTTACACTACTAGACTTATTTATTTTCCATTCCTATGAATGAGTTCATACTAGCAATGACAAAAGACATTATGCTGCACCCAGCTTACCGAAAGCTTCGCTAACAGGCAAAAAAAACAAAACAAACTTGGACCTGAACATTTAGGTTATTTAAAGCAATATTTACTATCATTATTTATTAATATTTAATTTGTGATACTGTTATTGATTAGTTTATATAAAAGCGGTTTCACACCTGTTTTATTCGAAGAAGAATTTCTAAATCCCGTCTTTGAAAATAAATTAAGGTGAAGTACAGCTGAGATCATGATTGTGAGCCATCATTGTCTGCTACAGTATTCAATTTCCTGAGACCCACTCAGACAAGAAAAAATATGAATTTTAGACGAGTTCCTTTCATTCTTTCCTGATTTTCTCACGTTCAAAACCGTGAGTTTACTTTCTCTCTCTCTCTCTCTCTCTCGCTCTCTCTCTCTCTCTTTCTCTTTCTTTCCTCTATCTCTCTTTCTCATCCTCTCCTCTCTCGCTCTCTCTCTCTCTCTTTCTCTTTCTTTCCTCTATCTCTCTTTCTCATCCTCTCCTCTCTCTCTCTCTCTCTCTTTCTCTTTCTCTCCTCTATCTCTCTTTCTCTTCCTCTCCCTCTCTCTCCTCTCCTCTCTCTCTCTCTCTCTCTCTCTTTTTCTATCTATCCATCTCTCTAGCTCTATTTCTATGGCTCACCCTGTCTCTCTCCTCTCTCTCTCTCTCTCTCTCTTTCTTTCTCAATCTCTCTCTCTCTCTTTCTCTGAGCCTCCTCTATCTCTCTTTCTCTCTCTCTCTCCCTCTCTCTCTTTCTCTCTCTCTCTCTCTCTTTCTGTCTCACCCTTTTTCTTCCAGCCTCTGTCACTTTTTTCTACCTTTATTTCTTCCCTCCTCTCTCTCTCTCTCTCTCTCTGTCTCTCTCTCTCTCTCTCTCTCTCTCTCTCTCTCTCTCTCTCTCTCTTACTCACTTTCACTGTAAAATATTTGTGTCCCACTCATAGCCTCTCACCCTCTTCCTGGCTCAGCTATTGACATCCTAATTACACAGAGTGCTGCCCTTTCAAAAGCTTTTATAGACCAGCTTACACTATTCTGCAGTGGTGGCGTGGCGATGCCCTGTTTAATCATTCGCCAGTGAGTAATAGGCCCGACCTCTACCATGGTGGTTTGGTGAGGCCCACATTCTCCTGTTTTTGAATCAACTTTGGCACGGATGTTGCGAACGGATACAGCCAACAATAGGCCTCTTTCATCAGGCATCGAATGCCGATATGACTGGAAAATTTACGCATTCGTGCGACACAGTATATGAATTTTGCAAACATTGATTAATGGTGGAGCAAGGATGTGGGATGAACTGTGAAACTGCTGGCGCATTGGGGCAGATCTGTTTAGTCTCGTCAAAATGTGGCAAAAAGAAAACGTTGTACGAAGCAGAGCCTTGAGTAAGAAATACTACAGAAACGATACAATAAAACTTTTCTGTACAATTTCTTACGCGAGGCTCTGCTACATACAACTCTTTTTTTAATTTTGCCACATTTTGACTGTGCCTCAAGCGTTACTGCAGCTCCTTAGACTCTCTGTGTTTTAATTATTATTATTTTTTTTTTTTACAAGACTGTTTTGTCTCGGGTTTTGGCTGTTTGAGACTTAAGGGGTATAAACGGGGCCCCACGCACTGGTGAGACTGGAACTAATTATGCGTCACAAGTCGGGCTCGTCAGGGCTGTCTTGAGTGAACTGGTAGAAAGAGATACACACGCCGCTCTAAGATAAAAGAGATGCGATAACAGTCTTTAATCAGTGAGACATCAGTCTGATGAAATGGCATGGGCAGGAAAAACGAACGTGTGATGTGGAATGGGGAGAAGTTTGAGTTTGAATTGAGTTTTGGGTTTAGCGATAACGGCCAGTTTGCGTCTTTCACGGTCTATTTGGGTACTTACTTGTGTTTGGTATTCAGAGCTTCATCAATTGAAATTTCACACATAGAATTAAATAGTTCTGTTTAACTTTATCATACAAGTAAAATTTTCAAAAGTTCTTTTATATAGACCTGAAACGAAGTTCATAAATGTATATACATGTATATACATTTTTTAAATTCAAGTTGTAGAACTTAGCCTCTTTCAGGAAAGCAGGGTTAATTAGCTAGGTCACTTACAGGAAAGATGTTTGATTAACCCTGCAATACCCAGCTAAAGAGTTATTTATTCATGAAACATACAATACGTAGTCAAGATATTAAAATAAATGCAAAGATTTAGATATTTATCGAAAGCAATTATTTGGTGATAATTAAATAGTGTTCTGAATGTAAAGCACGTGGCGTTTTTTAAATAATAAAAAACTAAGCACCCAAGGATTAACGGCATAGACCAGAATCGAAATGTTAATAGACGCATCAAGCGAGGCCTTCTGATGTCTGACTTCACTGGACAAGAAAAGCAGGCAATCTCCATCAGATATATCTGCCCCCCCCCCCCTCCCCACAACCCGAACTTTTGATACCAAACAGTTCAACAATACTAAGCCGAGGCTTGGCAATCTTCAATTCCAAAGAAAACTTATTTCACATGTCCGCAATTTTCAAACTAATAAGACAGCTACACAGCCAGGCAGGCAGGCAGGCTGGCAGACAGGCAGGCGGGCAGACAGGCAGGCGGGCAGGAAGACAGACAGACAGACAGACAGATAGACAGACAGATGGACAGATAGATGGTGGGTGGGTGGATGGATGGATTGATGGATGGTTGGGCGTATATACAGACAGACAGACAGACAGCCGGACAGACTGACAGTCAGACGGAAGGACAGACAAATAGACAGACAGATAGGTAGACAGATAGATAGATAGATAGATAGATAGATAGATAGGGTTAAATGGCATCTTTTGTGGAACAGAAATTTGGCCGTACACCGAGTGGCTGACAAAGAGCATCGTGGCATGTTTTTTTAAGATAAACATGAGTGGGAGGACAAAGCTTAAATATAGACGGTGTGTTTACATAGATTTGCATGCTCACCTTCATCATTGATGATTGTAACTATCGCTCTGGGGATCTTGCCAATATCAGCTCCTCCTGTTGGACTGCTGAGTTCCACTTGAAAGTTGGGTTCATGTTTTTTGTCCTGGAGAGAAGAAAAAGAATAGCGTCACGAATTGAATACTGGGGGATTAGATCTTCAAAATAGGGCACAACTCTGAAAATGTCTTGCCATTAACACGAGATAATGACAAGCCAACGAAAGAAATGCCATAAAACTTATTAACACAGTGAGGTGCAAGATTTTTATTTTTTTGCCAGAAAATCTACATTTTGCTTTGTTTCAAATAATATTTATGAACATGATCTGCCTGCCTTCCATTGCTTGGCTTCATTACTCCGAAATAGCTAACTTGGACGATTGACATGGCAAACGTAATTCGTTGTTGTTGTTGTTGTTGTTTTTAACGCATCTCAGCCCCGCCGTTACACATGAAGTTCTTGTGCCTTAGCAGTTTAAGTTTGATTAATGATACCCATGATGTGCGTCTCATTAAATCCAAAAACGTTAACTCAACCTCGAAGGGGGGCGATGAACTTCCTTGAGGTGGGTGGCGTTTCCATGGAAATCAATGCATAGGCGTCTTCTTAGTTACATAGTGAGTGGATTTGGCGAAATTGGGCTTAAGGTGAAAGATCAAATGCCTGAGAAAATCCCTCCAAAGGCGGAAATAATAATTATGTGGAAATTGAGATTTGCTTAGAAAACGGAAAAATTAGCCATTTTTCTGCATTCAATTAAAATATTTTGCTTGAAATCGTTTTAGAATTATCTAAGTTTGATTTTTTAAAGAAGTATGAAAAATTCACTTAGGCCCAATTTCGCCAGATCCACTCACATAATAAGTTGGATACTGACAGTTACATGGTCTAATTCTAGTTTATAGTACCATAATGTTATATTATGAGGCTGGTTACCCACTAGGGAGAGATTAGAGGAGGGTGCAGAGGAGGGGCGGGGGAGGCAGAGGGGGGAAACAGATGATGGAGATTGTGGCTCTATTATCTGACACACACCTGGAACTGGTATTTAGAGGCCTTGAGTTTGAGTCTGAATTTGGGTTTAACTGCGTATCGGCACGATATCGGCCACTTTGTGCATTTCACGGTGTTTTTTTATTATCTTACTGTGTGGCTAGTTTTCAGCCCTCAGATACGGAGAAATAAAATCAAATAAAGTGAAGCTAAAAATCTAAAGGAAACAGGCCCGTCCTATAAAGTATGTGTAGACCCGGCAGACATGATATAAGAAAATCTATATATTAACCAGTTAATATGATAAGAATCTCTTGAAACAACTTGTATACTTGGCCTCCTTCAGAAACGACAACATGCGCCCCCCCCCCTCCCCCCCCCCCCCCCCACTTCCTTCTTTCCCTTTTCCCGTTTTATCCTCCAGCCTGGATGTAAATTAAGGTGCATTTTCTACGGTACTTCATTTTTTTCATTTTGTTGATTTCTTAATAATTATCAGAATATCGCATCTCTAAGACCACTTCTCCAAATTATCATGCTTTTTGCAATAAACGCCTTTGGGAATTATACTGCACCAATTGAACGATTGTCTGCTTCTAAGTTTGACTCCCGATCAAGATTTTTTTCAAAGCCTTTATTTTTCTAGTTCCCTGGGCTTTCTGACCCAGTACAATCAATATTTGTCTTGCTTTATCAGCGGAGAAGAGGTGCTAATGCATGAAATGGCTCCCACGGTCATCGGAATTACAGAGATTTATAGGCTGACGTCACTGAATGCGTCTTTAAATAAAAACAAATTTTAAAAGTGGTGGCGGGAGTAATTCACTATAGTGCAATTTCGCTTTTTTTTTTTTTTTGCTCAACCTGACAGACTAAGTGACAGTTTCAAAAATTATGTAAAAAACTTTCTCAAGTGCCAACAAAAGAAACCCAATCTCTTTTGTATCGCCCTATCGTGTTCATTCAAGCGTCGGGCAGTTTGTTTAAAATAATATAATTGAAAAAATGTAAAATACAATGATCTTCTCTTGTGCTCCATGTGAGTAGCTCACCGCACGGGGAGACTTCTTGACAAGCTTTCAACTGGTGAGCAGTGCCCTGCCGCGCGCAGCATGAGTTCTGAAGCAAGACCGTAGATCATGAGAGAGAGAGAGAGAGAGTATGGCGTGAGCACAGATGTATATACGCCAGGCAATGGCCGGTACGCCATCTAACTAAATAAAAAAAATAGTATTTTCAGAATATCGATAGGATAAAGGGCTCATGCACAGATAAAGGTCCCAGGGGAAACAAGGTGAAAAATAACTTGTTTGTCAGACCGTTCTATTTCAGACTACGTCATAAAGCTGGCACTTTTACGTCCCAGATCGTTTCACCATTCAGCATCAAGTTTCCAGATCATTAAAAATTTGCTGGTAAAATCACAAAGCAGATAGCCGGTGAGAAAAGCTCCAAACTTCAGTGCAACATTTTCAAATTACAATATACATGAAACTCCTCTGCATCAATTAAAGGGTATGATCGTCGTTGCCGGTTGCTATCCGGGTATAATCCAAATTTGGGCAAACCGCGTTTTCATTGGAATTAAACTAAAAAATAGCTTTCTCTTTGAGCTCTGCACTTTCTGGTAAAATCTGGCCAACGAAAATGACCTAAGTCATTCTTTCTCAGTCCGAGGAAGTTTGCGTTTTCTCTTTCCACGCTTCTCTATTCTCGTATTGCCTGGGACCATTTGACAGGCACAACAATCTGGAGACTTTCAACAGTTGAGATTTAAGTTCCTGACAAGGTGAAGAAATTCATTTTTAGACATTTTCATTAGCCCCAAATTTATCAAAAATTGGAGTTAAACAAAGGCAAAGCTATTTTGAGTTTAATTCCGGTGAAAATGTGGTTTGCCCACACTTGGATTATACGCTGATAGCGACCGACAACGACCATATAACCCCTCCCCTTATTCCGGCTCAATTCATTAAAAAAAAGAATGCGATTGACGCGATATGACTACTTCCTTCTTGTTTTTTTCCACCAGTGTAATTCGCACACCAGGTCAAACTGAATGAGTCTAAACGCGCAATAAAGATAAGCATACATTTCGGGGAGATAGAACAACAGGAAAATTAATTCTGGAGTAAAGTGAGGCGTTTGGGTGTGTAGGCTTCGTGTTCAGAAAAGTACGAATGAAAGAAGAAAGATAAGTAATTCGGGCAGTGATAGAACCCACGATCTCTGCTACGGTACCGACTGCCACGCCAGGAAAAGGAAAACCAACTCGGAGAGGTAGAGCGGTTGAGCGAGTATTTAATTCGCGAACTTAGTTCTTGTTTGTCCTAACACCACTATTTAGACAACTGAGAAATTCGACATTAAACGTGTGAGGCTTTAATATTATGATAAGGATTTAGAATAAATAGAACTGTGAAACAGTTTGATAAGTGCCACAACGCAATTTAAACAAGCGTCAAAGTGTGCGTTTGTTATACCTCATCTACGTACTAAAACATCCCCAGTTTTTAAGAAGAGGGGATAGAACAAACAAGAACCAAGCTAATGAATTGTTACCAATCATCTGAGCAAATTTTAATTCTTGTTTCAGGCTGATCACGTCAACGCGAGCCTTGAAACTGCACACACACACACACCAAAAATCAATGGCGAGTCTATTAACTGTGATATCGGGGAAAACGTAGATTACTTGGGTTTAACTATGAATTGACAGGGGGGAAAAGATAAGGAGTTTTCCATGTAAGAGAAATCTCTCCCCAATCTGTTTTGTTCACAATGGCTAATACCTCTGCACGGGGGGAAAAATTAAACATGATATTTATGGGGATATCATGTCTCTTGATAAAAGTGGGTGGGGAGTGAGAAACAGAGAAGGGCGATTGTGTGTCCAAGAGTCTTTGACCCTAGGACGGAGTTTGTGCACAAGGAAATGTCCTTTTCCCCCCTTCCCCTCCCTCTCCCCAGCGAGTGAGACAAACAACAACAAATCATGCGCTCACAATAGCTCAGTTGACGTTAATGCCGGCGTCTGTATGGATCGGGAGCAGAGATTTTTATTTTATTCTTTTCTGAAGGAACATATTATTTCTGGACCAGGCTCTCTAGGCCTAGGCGAGATCCAACAACTAGTTGGCTGGTGCCAGAGGTTTCAGTGCAAAGTAAACGTCGTGACGTCACCATCCAACCAATCGGCCCATCAAAATCTACTAGCACGCGCCCTGGCTAAAGTATCTGTCTCGTTTCAGTGCGCGAGGCCATCTAGTAAGGGGAAGCATAAGTCACAGAAAACACAGTAACTCATGAATTAACAGATTCAACAAAGAATATCTTATGGGAACGTTGTTGGTACTTGACTTTAATGTGAGTCAGAAAAGTTACCCATGAGCCGCTCAGAGCGGTTTATAGACATTAATCTGGTAATGTATATGAATCGTATTATCTCAAAGCCGCAGTATAAATCCGTTATTTGAGTCACCCAATTCAATTCAATTCAATTCCAATAAGGATCAAAACCCTGAACGGTGTACTTCTCACTATTCATCAGTGCTAGTTGCCATAGTCTCCTTGTTTAAAATCCAAAGTCAGTGTTCCAGAAACGGGACAATTGTTAATTAAGAAAGCACGGCTTCCCATAAAACTGACCCAAGCGTTTGTCCCGTATCTGATAACGGAATTAGTTCTTCCAGGTTATTGTTTTCCAGGCAAATAACCCTGGATCTGGCAGGGACTCAATACCCTTCCATTTGGCATAGTCTTGTGAAACACACGGGAAAAGCTCCATAAAACTGCATTAAAGACCTTCGCTTTAGGACTGTTTAAATAACTAGAAAATAGGTTGGTGGTATTTATTACTTTTTGTCCCCGATCGTGGACGCTTGTGTGTCCACTTGCACAATCTGTCTAAAAAAAAAAATACGTATTGTGGGGTAATGCGAAACATAAACACTACGGAGTACGATCGCATTCACCTCACAAGGGAAACCACTCTCGATGGAGAGGGACAGGAAGTGACGATATAACGGTAGCGAGGGGCGATGTGTTGATAGACTACAAGGTCAACTCAAGAGACAGGTAGGCTGTCTTAGCTTTATCTAAGTCCTACGCCTACATTGGTGACCCCGAACTTGGAACGAAATTCCAAGAGTTTCCACCATGGAAGAACACAAAGCAGTGTTGGCTGTTTCTCTGAAACTGCCAACATTTTGGACCACCAACCCAGAAGCGTGGTTCGCTCAAGCGGAGGCGCAGTTTGCCATCCGTAACGTCACCGTGGATGACACAAAGTATTACCACGTGGTGGCCAGTCTCGACAGTCAAACAGCAACACGGGCTCTATCTGTGCTCGTTTCACCACCGCAGGAACGCAAGTATGAGGCTATTAAGGCTTTCCTTTTATCTGCTTTTGGCAAATCTGAATCAGAAAGAGCCCACCTCCTTCTTAACATTCAGGGACTTGGTGACCGCAAACCATCGGAACTAATGGACTCTATGCTGGCTCTTCTTGGGCCCCATAGCCCATGTTTCCTATTCAAACACCTGTTCTTACAACAACTGCCTGAACATGTGAGAACACCCCTGGCAGCGTCACACACTGCTGACTACAGGCTACTGGCACAGGAAGCGGACCGACTGTACCTGTCCGTCATTCCAAACTTCAACGCAGTGCTAGAGGTAAACATCGCTGCAACACAGCCATCACCCTCTGCACCTAGACTTAGATCTAGCGGTGGTCAAAGCTCGTCAGTGTGCTGGTACCACAATCGTTTTGGAGTACAGGCACGCAAGTGCATCCAACCGTGCACACATCCTGCCCCCAAACCTCGTTCCTCTTCAACTTCCAACAGGAACCAGGGAAACGCCAGGCAGGGTCAGCAGTAGTGACACCCGTCTCTCAAACTTCTGCTGGCCCGGGCTCTCCACAACTGGTTATAGTCGACAACATCACAGGACGTCGCTTCTTGGTTGACACGGGTGCACAGGTATCAGTCATTCCTGCAACACTGTTGGACAAACGCACCGGTACCTGCGGACCTCCACTCCTCGCTGCTAATGGCTCTAACATTGCAACCTATGGTACGCGTATCATACCAATTAGGACCAGGGATAGAGTCTTCACGGCAAGATTCGTGGTAGCGGATGTGAAACGGCCATTACTCGGCGCAGACTTCCTTCGCCGACACAGCATACTTGTTGATATACGTGGCCAGCAGCTCATCAAGGCTGACTCGTTGGCCATCTACCCTTGCAGCATCCATCAAGTTGCGTATGCATCGATACAAGAGCTCGCTCCTATTGCTCCGCAGAGCAACAGGTTCAGGAAAGTACTTTCTGAGTTTCCACAAATCCTCCAACCCACCTTTTCATCTTCAGAGGTGAAGCATGGCGTCCATCATCATGTGCCTACTACTGGCCCCCCTATCCATGCTAAGGCACGTCGTCTGGCACCCGACAAGCTAGCCACGGCGAAAGAAGAATTCAAGAAAATGGAGGATATGGGAGTGATTCGACGATCTAGCAGCCCGTGGGCATCACCTTTGCACATGGTTCCTAAAGCTAGTGGAGAGTGGAGACCATGCGGGGATTTTCGTCGCCTCAACGACAGGACGATAGCAGACCGGTACCCCGTTCCTCACATCCAGGATTTCTCATCCGGGCTGAAAGGGAAAACTATCTTCTCCAAGATCGACCTCATTCGTGGATACCATCAGATACCCATGGCCCCAGAGGACATCGAAAAGACGGCAATCATCACTCCATTCGGCCTGTATGAATTTCTGCGCATGCCGTTTGGTCTCAAGAATGCTGCACAGGCATTTCAGCGCTTGATGGACTCTCTGCTCCAAGACCTCAAACGTGCTTTCAACTACATAGACGACATCCTGGTCGCTAGCGATTCGGAGGCCCAACATTTGGAAGATCTTCACGCTGTTTGTGGAAGATTGTGTGACGCTGGTCTGGTGGTAAGACTGGAGAAATGTGTTTTTGGAGTCTCGGAGATTGACTTCTTAGGTCACCACATCACTCCATTAGGGTCTACGCCTCTTCCTTCCAAGGTCAAAGCAATTGAGGATTTTCCCCCACCTCAAACGGCGAAAGGGTTACAAGAGTACTTGGGGATGATAAACTTCTATCATCGGTTCATTCCCCGTGCAGCAGAGATTCAACGGCCCCTGTATGATGCTTTAAAGAACTCCTCAAAGTCCACTCACATACAGTGGACGGAAGAAATGAGCACTGCCTTCCAGACTAGCAAATCAGCACTGGTAGAGGCAGCCATGCTTGCCCACCCAAACACTGATGTACCCATCGCACTCACATGTGATGCATCGGAACAAGCGGTCGGTGCGGTTTTCGAACAATTTGTGGATGGGTCGTGGCAACCCTTAACTTTTTTCAGTAGGCGCTTACGTCCCGCTGAGAGGAAGTACAGCGCTTTTGACAGAGAACTGCTCGGCATCTATCTCTCCATTCGTCATTTCCGGTTCCTGCTTGAGGGTCGATCATTCTGCGTTTTCACTGACCACAAACCCCTGACTTTCTCGATGTCAAAAGTCACAGAGCCCTGGTCTGGTCGCCAACAAAGACAACTGGCCTTCATCTCTCAGTTCACAACAGACATCAGGCATATTTCAGGTAGAGACAATGTCGCCGCTGACTGCCTTTCACGCTCTATCTCCAATGTGTCGGTAGGCGTGGACTACTCAGCAATGGCTACTTCTCAGGCTGCAAGTGAGGAAATTCAGGCCTATTGCACAGCCATCACAAATCTCAGTTTGGTTCATACAGCTGTGGAACCAACAGGCCCTCAACTGCTGTGTGACATCTCCACAGGAAAACCACGGCCAGTGGTGCCGCCAGATTTCCGACGTCAAGTGTTTGACACCATACACAACCTTTCACATTCTGGGGCAAGAGCTACAGCACGACTTGTGTCTCAGAAGTTCGTGTGGCGTGGTTTGAAGAAACAAGTTAGACAATGGGTAAGAGAGTGTTTGGATTGCCAACGATCCAAAGTACACACACACGTCCACGCCCCACTTGAGCAGATCCCAACACCAAAGAAAAGGTTCAGTCACATACACGTGGACATTGTCGGACCTCTCCCTTCTTCCCAGGGATACACCCATCTGTTTACCATCATCGACCGCAGCACACGCTGGCCAGAAGTGATACCACTTCACAACACGTCTACTGTCACTTGTGCCCATGCGCTCATCAGTGTATGGATAGCTCGTTTTGGCATCCCAACAGACATTACTTCTGACAGGGGTTCTCAGTTCACTTCTGCCCTCTGGACGGAAATCATGGAAAGACTCGGGACTAGGATCCATCGCACGACTTCCTATCACCCACAATCAAACGGAATCGTCGAACGATTTCATAGGACTCTCAAATCCTCACTCATGGCTCGACTGCATGGTCCCAACTGGATGGAGGAACTACCATGGGTCATGCTGGGCCTAAGAACTATTCCAAAGGAGGACATTGGAGCTTCAGTGGCTGAGTTAGTCTACGGAGAGCCTCTCACAATTCCAGGAGAACTGATTGCTGCCACTGCCACTCCTTTCTGTGCCACTGAACAGTTGAATGACTTTCGCGGCCAGGCCCAATCATTCCTACCCACTCCCACTTCACGACACTGCCGGCCTCCAAACAATGTGCCAAGCACTTTGGCAACAGCAAAGTATGTCTTTGTTAGAAGCGACGCCTCTCACCGTCCTTTACAACGCCCATACACCGGACCATACGTCGTCGCCGCTCGGGACGACAAGACTTTCCAAATACTTACGGGAAATCGGACAGAAACAATTTCGATTGATCGCCTGAAACCAGCCCACATAGAAACGTCACAACCAGTCCCTATCGCCCACCCACCGAAACGTGGACGGCCCAGAACTGTCCCAACAAACAATCCTCCTGCTCCTCCACCTCCACCTCCACCTTCCTCACCTCAGCGGCCTCATCTTACGGGTTCCAAGAGCTCCAGGTCTGGACGTCAACTTCGTCCACCTAGGAGGTTTATGTGAGGACAATACTGGTGGGGGGTTGTGTGGGGTAATGCGAAACATAAACACTACGGAGTACGATCGCATTGACCTCACAAGGGAAACCACTCTCGATGGAGAGGGACAGGAAGTGACGATATAACGGTAGCGAGGGGCGATGTGTTGATAGACTACAAGGTCAACTCAAGAGACAGGTAGGCTGTCTTAGCTTTATCTAAGTCCTACGCCTACAGTATACACTTTGAATATTTATGAAAACAGAGTCGATTACGATACACCCGAGATTTATAATTCAGTTTTAAAGAGGGAAGACGTGTAATATTTTGAGTTACTACATGTATTCAAACGGATGGCATTTCTGGGCCAGACACTGATGACAACGTAGTTTACCAGAGTTTGCGTGTGCTTACATCTATTATTTAAAAAAAACTCGCTTTTTTTGTAAAAGCCGTTGCTCGGCTATCTGTGCACCAATCGAGCTCAAATTTTGCATACAAATTTCTTTTGGTCTGAAGTTGATTCCTTACTACACTCATTGCTGAACACTCTCCGTAAGTATTTTTTTGAACTACGCAAATTTGCATTTGTTCCAAATAAATACCATCCGGGCGTGAGTTTTTATGTGGCATGACGTCACTGAATTTGCGCTCCACCGTGCGATCTCAACGTCCGGTTCCCCAAATTTGAAACCGTGCTTCCGAGTCTATCCATAACATTCGTGGTTCTTGCTGCAGTTACAGTGTGGCAAAAACATGCCGAGTCCATCCATAACATTCGTGATGATCCATTTGTTCAGGTACGTTGATGAAGATTTTCAATTTTTATAATAGATCTAGATCTAAATCTATATCTACTAACAGATATCTAGGCTAGCTCTAGATCTAGATCTTGAAGTCCACGTTTCATCATGTCTTTACATGATAGCTATTAACCCCCCCCCCCCCCCCGCGAATTTCGCGGGTTTTATACTAGTGTACAAAAAAAAAAGTAATTACATTTTGAACATTTATTCATACGATGTGAACTGAAATATATCCAATATTTATGATTCAAATTTAAATAGGACAAACGTATCATTGTCTGAATTGTAGCTTGTGTTCAAACTGATGACCGTTCAGGGCCACAGAGCGTCGACAACGCAGTTCAACAAAGTTGCAAAAATAAGTATAACCACGTCATTTGTATTGTAACTTTTTTTTTTAGACAACCCACAAATCTATTATAATATTACAAAGAGTGAGACATAATTTTCACATTAATTTTTAAAAGGTGAAGGTCACTAGGGTTAGAATACTGCAAAGCTTCTGTTACGGCGGTTCAGGGGCTGCACTTTAGTTGATTGCTATGAAACAGGGGCTTGGCTGAGGTCATGGCCCCCAGGTGCTGACCAAAAATTTACCTGCGCTGAGCATGCAGGTGGCGGGAAAGTCAGCCTGTCATAACCTATTGTCAATTAAACACAGCCTCTTTAGTTCTTTATGGATTAATAAAATACTCTTTAAATGACCAATTAGACGAAAAAAGGGAGGAAAACCCTGGGAAAAATTGTGTTATCAACACAGGCCTGTCTGGACCATTTAATCGTGACTAATGATATAACATGAAAATGTTTAAGTCATTTAATATTCCCAGACATTTGTTACACCTGTAATGTATTATTTATTAAAAAATGACCCATGCATTTTGATTTTGCACGTACAGAAACATTCTTCAAGACATCCTTCTCGTTCTCCTATCGGCCTCTTTCACTCTCATTTACAAAATTATAATTGCCCAGGGCAAATATTCTTATCCGTATTTCTAAACCCAAGATTCGAATATCATATAGTACCCATGAGCAAGCATTCATAAATCATCGATTATGTATTTCAGTAACTTGCAATCTATGGCACGACTAACTGACCAAACTATACACTCTTTAGGCCTTAAATTTGGCAGGAAGGTGGTAATTGAGATAAGGAAGATGATGGCTATAATTAAAAGTTGTTTACTTCAAGCATGTATGTTTTAAAAATAACAATGTTTATTGCTACGTAACATCTGTATTTTTGCATGTTTGCTTCGTAATAATTATATAGTACCGTGCACGTCATAAAAAGTAACCGTATCAAGCGTTCAGTCTGGTGCGTAGTGTTCTGGTGCGCATGAATTTTGAAGCAAGACTGTAGTTTATTACTTTTATTATATGAGAGAGAGAGAGGGGGGGGGGGGGAGCACATGATTGTTTATTCCGAGTAATACCCGGTAGGTCATCTAGTTTCCAAATAAGACATGACGGCATCTCCAACTGACATTTTTTTTTAATTTGTAGGTGAATATCTGCTATTATAATTTGGAAACTTGGAAACTATGTTCTCATTTATTGAGTATATGGCTGATTGCAAATGATTTCTTGACACATTATACTATGCATTTAAAACTCATCATGACACCACTCCCTCCCCTCCCCTTCCCTCAAGGAAAATAGAAGTTGCTATTTTCCTTGTTTTTGACATCAGATTCTCGCATGGTTTACGTTGACCCCACACGTGTACATTAATTGCAGTCAGTATCAACAACATGGCTCACAACATAAACAGCAACAACTGCGTCACTATGGAAGTCATATAAGACAGTAATGCATGCCAACGACCGTCTCGTATCGATCATGATCGATTGCCGATCACGATCAGGTTATAGCAAGTCCCTTTCGATTACGTATTAGCCTTTCCTGTGGTGCCTTTCATCTCTCTCTCTCTCTTCCTTTCTCTCTGTCTTGTCTTTTTTCCGTCTCCCTCTCACTTGCCTTCTTTCCTTCTTCCTGTCCCTTTTTTCTCTTTCTTTCTTTCTTTCCTTATCGCTTCTCTGCTTCTCTCTCTCTCTGCCTCTCTCTCTCTCTCTGCCTCTCTCTCTCTCTCTGCCTCTCTCTCTCTCTCTGCCTCTCTCTCTCTCTCTGCCTCTCTCTCTCTCTCTCTGCCTCTCTCTCTCTCTCTCTGCCTCTCTCTCTCTCTCTCTGCCTCTCTCTCTCTCTCTCTGCCTCTCTCTCTCTCTCTCTGCCTCTCTCTCTCTCTCTGCCTCTCTCTCTGCCTCTCTCTCTCTCTGCCGCTCTCTCTCTCTCTCTGCCGCTCTCTCTCTCTCTGCCGCTCTCTCTCTCTCTCTGCCGCTCTCTCTCTCTCTGCCGCTCTCTCTCTCTCTGCCGCTCTCTCTCTCTCTGCCGCTCTCTCTCTCTCTGCCGCTCTCTCTCTCTCTGCCGCTCTCTCTCTCTCTGCCGCTCTCTCTCTCTCTGCCGCTCCCTCTCTCTCTGCCGCTCCCTCTCTCTCTGCCGCTCCCTCTCTCTCTGCCGCTCCCTCTCTCTCTGCCGCTCCCTCTC
>OZ007568.1:54274692-54309483 GCA_963931925.1 Onchidella celtica | reverse complement strand
AGCGCAAGGGTCTTCTGTCCTTTCCCCTTAACGAGACGTAAGTATGAGAAAGAACAACCTATGTGTTTACCACTACAGTGAATTCCATCCCCTCTAGGGGAGGCTGCGGTCTATCAGGTTGATTTAAAACTGTTCAGCATATTTACAACAAAAAAAAACCCACTTGTTTTAAAACTGTACAGATAAAAACTATCTTATACGGGACTCTCCTCGCTAGATTTTATATGTGAGATTTTAATTCATCAAGCTCCGAGAATCAAGGTACTATAAAGTATCCAAGGAACTGTAAAAGGCACAACGTGGCATTTATCCTGCAGACATGCGGACTCTAACTTAAAGCTCAAATTGCTTATAAAATATAACTTTGCGTTCGGAAGATCGCCAGCAGAATAATGTGTAATTTTACTGTTATCCTAGCACTGGCAAAATGAATGATGTGTGACACCTATTTTCTATCTTCCAATTCTTTCCCTCTCAAAGACGCCACTCTTTTCGCTAAGTAAAGTTGAAGATTTTTCATTCTTGTTTAGATAAGACAAGATAAGAATCACTTTATTATCCCATAAGGGAAATTCTCTTTCACAGAGCGTTTAAGAGCACATGCTTGATACACACAATCATTACATAAACATAGATCACAACTCAGTTAACTCAGCAACAGGCCTACATGAAGTGACATGATAAAGAACCTTACTGAAATATGGCACACATCTATCTAGAATGTCTTTTCGAGGCGAATTGAGGGGGGGGGGGGGTTAAAAACTATCTTCTGTATCCTTCGCTGTTTTTTTTTCATGTGTATTATTCTGCAGCTCTCTGAATGGTCTAGAACTTTGATCAAACAGTGGATGGTGACTGTCAATTAAGATGGATATGAATTTCTTTACACTATTATGCAGCATGATTGCTCAAGGCATTTGCCCCCAAAATAAGATTTCCCAAAGCTGATTAAGAAAACAAAAGGAAATACACCCGGATTGATTACCGAGAAAACGAAGAATAAACGGAATCGATATTTAATGGAGAACGTGTGTTCATAGCTTCAGGATGTTAGCATTAAGAGTATTCTGTGGAATCCATAATGTCACGCTGCACTAAATTACCGTTGTGTTATCGGGGCCAAATGTTTCAACTTGTTAAGATTGGGGAAATATCGATTCACAATTGATTTATCTGACGATATTACGACCAGAAATTTAGGAATACCGGACCAGTGGTGTAGCCTTGGGGGCGGGGATGCCACAAGGCGGTTGCCCCGGGCGGTAAATTCTTAGGGACGCTTAAGTTCAAAGAAAAAGAATATAAATTAGAAATATTAGATAAAACATACCGGCGCCCTCTCTCTCACACAGAAAATTCCAAATGTTCGAACATTCTACACAGTAATTTCAACATGACGGGGCAAATAAAAGCAGCCAAACACTAACAGCCCACGGGTCTGGGGGTGCAATACTTGCCCCGCCCGCCCCGGGCGCTGGTAACCCAAGCTATGCCACTGTACCAGGTTATTGGATCAGTGCCGGAAATTAGGATTTTATATCTGAAATTTGGCATCTGGCGTTCTGCCATGACTTGTTTAGGGGGGTTTTAAATACTGATACTGATAGGACCTTGATTTCAATAACTATGTACCCACAAAAGTGTCAGACTGTTGTGTTCATGTTTGACAGTTTGTTTGTTTTGAGATCTTTGTTTTCGGAGGATCTCTGCCCTTGGCATTTGCACCTCTCGTGTTCTGGCTTTTTGGTTGTGGTATTGTTATTTGTATTTTGTATACTTGTTTGATCTAATTGGGGGAGGGGTGTGTGGTAGGCTTGTGTTGTTTCCCAGGCAGATGGCCTTGTTAGGCCTGCTCTTCTCGGCTTCCAACTGCCAAGGTATCTTTAACGTGTGCAATGTGCATGCAGTTTTTCGTCCGAGAAGACTAGGTGCTCGATCCTACCTACCATAGGACCAGGGGACAGGAAGTTCCCCCAAATTTCCAACATTCCTGCACCGACCGGGAATCAAACCCGGTACCTCCGGCCTGAGAGGGGAGCACCTTGCTTCTAGACAATGTATGACGGTAAATGTCATGTCTCTCTTTATATAAAGATGGACTTGGCAGGCGTTCTCAATAACTCCCTCGTTGTCACAAATCGTAGAGAACCGAAATTTTCAGGACTGATCGAGTTCATCTCAAGCAAGATTTGGCACAGAAAAATGTTTAACTTCTGTTTGCTTTTTTTGTTTTGCTTTGGTTTGAATATCTCGACGCGTCTTTAGAATGGCTTTCAACTCTTTAGGCCGCCAAGCCATTAGCCTGTGGCGTACTGCCGCCCATTGCAGGTCTGGCATACATGTGCATCATACATACCCTACTGCGACTCGGGGCTTATCGGTTTCCATTTATAAGAGCGGTAAGAGAGTGAATCAGAACTGGTGCCAGATCACAGGTTGAGTTTGGAGAGAGCACGTGGACACACTAACGATCACGCTGTAATAGGGAAAAGCAAGATGATAGACAGAAGATAACAGAATGGTGGGACAGAAGGAGATCCTACCACAATGTGCCCATCAGCCACCCGCGCCAGATTACAGAGTAGCTGTTATAAGTTAAAGAATGTTCCATATATTATTATAGACGTGCTCGACACGAACACTAGGGGTTTTCTTGTGTCTAATGCTTCCGAATCATACATACTGAGAGTATGCAATTTAGAACTGAAATGCAAGATATTTTCAGGCATTTTAGTGGTGTGGTGGCTGAAGAATATCAGTTTTCATAAGAACGTTTATCTGACAACACTGTCCTTTTATTGTACTCCTTCATGATAAAAGGAATAAATTAATAAATCATACCAGGGTGGAGCTAGAGGGTGAACATATAAGCTCTTAAAACTTCGTAACTGCTTAACCAAATATTATGAAACTTTTGTCTTCTGTCACAATTTTTGACGATGGACACATCCATTTTGGACAAACTTCACTTTTCATTATTATTTATTTTTGAGTCGCAAAGAGGAGAAGCATTTTCGTCCAGTTGAAAAGTATGGATCGGAAATTTCGAGTTTCGTTCTTAACCTCTCTCAGTTCGTTACTGGTCGAAAATCAAATTTAAATATTACGTCCGTGTATTCTCTGAATGAATGGGGAAGCTCGTATGAGTAATAGTCGGTACATTTAGCAAAGGAACATGAGAAGATAAAGTGGAAAGCTTAGAGATTTTCACGAAGAGATGCATAATTATTAAGATTGTTTTCGAATATTTTTCTTCTGGGCACTTTTGATTTAATGTGCAGCTGTACCTCAGCAATTAATGTCTGAAAGCAGTGAAAAATCTGAGTAAATAGATCTGAATATAATACATATGGGTGATCGAAGTTAGCACTTTCAAAACAATATACAGCTGAACTGATCGCAACAGCTTTAGATGAATTCTTTGCATATAACGGTGATATCGCTATTACCAGATAAACATTATATCGCCCATGCTACTTCGTTATAAGCGATTCTCTTTATTCTTTACATCTACTATAGTTAATGACCTGTGTCGGAAATGTTTGACCTTAGCTTACATACCTCGGTGGCTGCAAACAGCAAGCTGGTGCACAAATATTACAAGGTCTTTGAAGCTTCACGTTTTGAATGTGTGCATTGTATGGTACTCATTATCACTAAAATGGCGCTAGGGTTCACACTCTTGTTCATTCATCCTTCTGCAGCTGTTCACCATGTTCTTGTTATTGTTGCTGCTACTTTTGAAACTGGTCGGTTTAAAAGACAAGTGATCTAGCCTGCATTTTTCGAAATCTCAGAGTTCATAGTAAAACTCATGTCAAAAGTGGGCGTTACCCTACCTTGATGAGCAGTTTTGTTTCCAATCTATGGTAACAAGCCTGGGTATATCCATCAGAAAATATCACGAGATCTAAGCATTTGCTGAGGGACGAACATGTTTCACCTCAGTTTTCTCAAACTGCTTTTTGGCAGGAAACCCCAGCCCATTTATCTGTGTAACCCACTAATTGTGATTATACTTTATTAGTAATATCACATTGTGGTCGTTATTGTTCCCACGCTGTTCACTGTCTCAAGGCACAGTTTTATAATTATTGTACTTGTTCATATTAAACTTATTCATTCGACTACAAGAGTGAGTGCGTTAATCCTATTATGAAAAGAACAAAGGAAAAAGAACTTGAAGTACAGTAATGTAACACTTCTGCGTTATCTGTTACATTATCTGTGAAGAACAAATCACCCTGTAAAGATATTGACAAGTAATTTGCAACAGCATGCAATCTACAGGGCGGTTGAACCATCCAACATCTGTGCTGCATGGCACGATAACATTTATTTTATTGCACCCGTGAGTTATAAAACTGACATCCGAACAGCGACCTGCGGGCTAAACGGATTTCCTGTTAGTGAGAGACGCCTTATGCCACACCTCAGACAACCTGCCTTTGTCAAACTTTTCTATTGGCTATTGTGTAAATTTCTGCCTTGTAAAACATTTTTCTCCTTCTCATTCATGGTTTCTGGGACTTTCAAGTTTCCACTCATGGGAGATTGCAAAACAACGTGTTTGCGATGTCGATGAACTAAACAGTGTTCGGCAGACAAAGTTAAGGTATACGTAATTAACTCTCAATGTACAGCATGGCATAAAAAAGACATGAAAAAAAGGTTATACATCAGCTTGGTTTACCTTCCTTTCAACAGGCACCGCCTTTACCGAGGGAAAAAAACTGACATGGGTGTTTCAGCCTAAAATAGACAGACAGATGGTTCATATCAACCAAAATCTACAGCTAGCAACAATGAAAGCTAGTGGAAATTTGTGTTCACCCGTCTTCAAACCGATGCTTTTCAAAACCCAAGGAGCAGGAATGGAACAGCAGCATTTTCAAGACGTAAAAGAAATTATCTATAAGGGTAACACAAACTTTAAAGCCAGAAATCAGGTTACTTCTCAACAAATATCCAGCGGTGTGCTGATATAGATTTTAAAGTTGTTGGGTTGTTGTTGCTTTTTTTTCGTTTTTTTAACGTTTTACGGCTTTGGAAGGAGGAAAAAAGATTCAAACTGATTTTTTTTTTTAATGGCTTTAAAACCACCGTAACTATCGCCAACCAGAACCAACACTAAGCTGGAACAAACAAGGAAGTTACAAGGGCAGAGAAGAAACAAGAAAAAGAGCGAAGAACAAGATCAATGATCAAGAACTGAAGTCCAACAGCCATAGGCTGGGGCCCTCGAAAAACCCAAAAGTCTTCACCCATCCAAACGATGGCAAACTTAACGACAGAAGCCGTATCTCATAAACATTACAATTAATGCCGAAGGTTGAAATATCTCTTAATAATCGTCATTTGTGTATATCTAAACACGATACTAAAACTTCATTAATTAAAACTGAATGCAAGACTTAATACCTCAAATTCCCTTTAAGTACTCTTGTATTTACTTGCTAGAACAATGGAGTCAAATGTCCAAAGTTTTGCTATCACATAGGGCCGGCTTTAAACCAACTGGATCACTATTGCGCCTAATTGGGCTCTAGGGGATCCTTCGCCAGGGTAATCTAGTCTTGTACACACAGTGCATTGCTACATACATATAACATTACATTGTCTGTTTTTACAGAGAAGGGCAGCCAGCATAAGTATTGAGCCCCTCAGCTTCTTAGGTCGGCCCTGCTTTGAAATTCATACACATTGCAAACACCGGAACTAAGAGTTTGAATTTGAGTTTGGAGAAAGGCGTCGACATGACAACATAATTATTATTGTGCTAGATAGAATCAAGACGATAGACACACAATGTCAGAATGATAGGACAGAACAAGACCCTACCAGAACTACAACCGACAGATAAAAGGACTTACCTTAATGCCAAAGATGTCAATGGCGACGACCTTGCTGGTTTCTCCGTGTTTAAATGTGACTTTGCCGTGCCCCCCTGCATACTCCTGGCCTGTTCTGGCGGACATATCACGTGTTTTCCACGCAACAACTACTTCACCATCCGCTCCATTTATTCTGTTGACCATCAGCTGGGCAGTCCCGGCACTTTCTTTCACAATGTAACTTGGTTTTCCAAATTCCAGTTTTCCAGGTTCTGGTGACAGATTGGAGGGAAACATTGAACTGGACTGAAATAGTACAGTGTTGCCTCAAAATGTATCTGGATTACTAGAAAAAGTTCTAGTAACAGCATTGAAGGCAGATAAAAACAACAAAATAGTCATCTCTTTGCTTTGCTTAGAGTCATATCATGAGATTTCCAAATCATTGGTGAACGTAAATGTAGTATTGAATTATTGTGATTCATTCTGATTGTGTATAGTCAAGATACCCTAGACCACATCGTAGCTACTGCAGTTTCTTCATAGTGTTCAGCCTTATCAATGAAATAAACGTTTAAGATTTCAGAGCTTTGCTTGGAGTTGTATTATGATAGCCCTTGTGATCTTTTTCTCTCTTTTTTTTTAAATCTATGTTTTGATTGTGGGCATTCACATCATCCAGCACCACATTGCAGTTACTACAGTTTTTTCATAGTTTTCAGGCCCATAAGTCAAATAATAATAATAATAATAATAAATAGAATTTCTATAGCGCATTTCTAATAAAATTATTACTCAATGCGCTGTACATTGCATCAATAATTCATGCATACACTTTCCAAATCTCATACTGAAACACGCACTCTCATTCATACAAACTTTCAGTTTCACACACATAGACGCTCTTAGTCATATAACACTAGCTTATATAATCAATTGTAACATCAAAGTACAGAATAAAATTTTGAAAATTTAAAAGTTTCGGAGGAGAAGGAGATTTTTTACGCTTTTCTTAAAGCTTTCAAGATTCGGTGATTCACGAATGTTCAAGGGTATCTGGTTCCAGACAAAAGGTCCAAAATAATTGAAGGATCTATGGCCTATAGTTCTATAGTTTTTAGATGGGATTCTTAAGATTGTTTTGTCATATCATGAGATTTCCACATAAGATTCAAGAGCTAAGCGCTTGAGTCAAGTCTCTTTTGCCTCAGCTTTGTGGATTATGAAGTTAAGTGACACTGAAACAAATCTGCCCCCCCTCCCCCCTCCTCCGAGTTGATTCAAATGAAGTTTAAGTCTGAGTCAAAAGCGACACAAAACAGATATGATGAAGTCCGCCAGTGGCCTAAATCAATCTTCGGAGATGATCAGACCAGGAATGACACATTTTATGAATAAAAGTAATCTTTCACATACCGTCATCGTTGACAATAGTCACTTGATTGATTTCCAGTTTGCCAATGACCACATCAGCTTCCGAGCTGCCAGAGGGATGATGGTACAACTTGACGAAGAAAAATTCATCAGGCTCCCAGACATCATCGTCCACGATCTCGATGAAAATGTCTTTGCTCTTCTCGCCTGGTCCAAAGGTTAGGAGTTGCTGCACAGGTTTATAGTCTTCTTCAGCTGTTGCCGTGCCATCTATTGTCTCAACACTAAAGGAAACCAGTAAGACATAATGATTCAACCACAGAAAAGGTCCTGTTGGCTCATTTTAACCACAGACTGGTATGGTTAATTCTTTATTGTATATTTTTGTTTATACCACCGTTATTGTATAACGGCCAAGGTAATTCTTATATAATCAGCTTATAGATATCGAAGAGGCGCTTATTACTTTACATAGATTTGGTTTTTATTTTTTAGGGAAATGTGCTAGATAAGAACTTGTAATTGATTTGTCCATTTTCTGTTAGAATTAAATCCGAAATCTCTTGATTTACCACTGCAGAGGAAGTTTCAACCTAACAGAACTGTTGACATGTTTTAAAGACACCTAAACAGGGAACTGCTTTTCTCTCTAATCATACTGACAGACATCATATGTTTACCTCTCTGTAATAGGCACGCTGTTCTATGTGGCCCTATATTTTATAGAGTACAGCTATACCCAGTATGAAATCCATTGGCCAGGGATGTGCAAGAAATGTTGCATCCTAACTGTTTTGGCTGTCTTTCTTGCTGGAGTAGAGATTCATTGTGTCTGTCATGAAAACATTAATCCCTAATAATTGGCTCTTTTCGTCTTGGCAGACGGTCAGCAGCTAAATAGTTTTGTGCTGCATGCCTGGGCTGTGGGTATGGAGAAAGTGCCTAGCCCATGGTGCACTTTCCCCCTCTCGACAGTATTGATTGGATCCATTGGAACGACATAGTCGATACGCGTGGAATCAACAGTGTTGCAGGAGATGCGTTCCTCTGTGTAGTCTGCATTTAGGGGTTCTTCCTATTTTTAATAATTAATAATGAATTATATACATTTTTTTTGGTTGGAGATATGGAGGGGGTCGGTGATATGGCTGAATTTTAATCTTTCTTTAACGTGCGCAACGTGCACACGAGCCCTCCGAATTTTTCGTCCTTATCCGAGAAGACTAGGTACTCGATCCTACCCCCCCCCCCCCCAATAGGATCAGGGACGCGAAAATATGAGAAAAATCCCAATTTCCAACATGCCTGCACAGCCCGGATTTCGAACCCGGGACCCTTGGCACGAGAGGCGAGCACCTTGCCTCTAGACCACATTGTCCCCGACTTAATCCCTATTAAAAAACGTAATCCCTATTAAAACGTAAATACCTATAACACCCATTCAAAATACCCACCAACGTTTAACTTCTTTGGAGACGCCACGAGATCGCCTGATGTCCTCTTTTACGTGGCACTCTTAATACTTACATACCCATTACAGGCACTCAAAATACTCACCCAATTTTAATTTCTTTGGAGACATCACCAGATCTCCTGATGCCCACTCGTACGTGGCCCTCACTTTCCAAGACAGCACACGTGGCAGCTGTGAATTCAACAATGGATTTCCCTGGAGGAAGCTGAAGTTCTTGTGAAGAGACTACTCCGTTCATGCCATTGGCCATAGACTCGCTGTGTTTGGACTGTTCCCGTGACTGTTTCCTAACCCTCTCCAATAACTGGGATGAAAATAAGAGGTAAAAATATAAACCAAGTACCACAAAAAATTCGTGGGCAGAGACAAAATGGCCTAAAAATAAAAGTATTAGGAGGGTATCATACTAAGCCTGAACATCATAGCCAATTGCTGCCAGCAAAATGTACACAACACCCAAGAAAATGTTGGCAGAAGCTGACTGTGTCTGACAGGGCTTATTATGATAGGGTCTTCCCACATTTACTAAGAAAATATAGGAAATTATGTGTGCACTTCCTGTCTGACAGCACTGACTGTGTCTGACCGGGCTTAGTAGGATACATCCTCAACCCCGGAACGTCTCTGCCAGCTGCTATTAGCAAAATGTACGCTCAAGAAATGTTTGCAAACTGACTGTGTCTGGTCCGGCTTGGTGTGATAGGATCTACCCGGATTTACTAAGGGAATATAGAAAATTATGATGTGCATAATAACTTTGCCTGTCAGCAGGTGACTATGACGCTCCGGTTTGGTATGATCCCCCCCCCTCCCCTCCCCTCCCCACCCCATCGTTGTAAAACAACGCGTTAAAAACAAACGATAAAGAAGAGTATGTTGTTACAATAAATCAGAAAAGAATCACATTTCTTTTTTTCTTTTTTGTTTTTTTTCTTTTTCTACCGCTGAGCTTTACGACATACAACTTGTTGTGTGTGTGTGTGTGCCATTTATATTAATGGCCAACAGAATATGAAATTATCATTCCCGTCTAGAACCAATGTGCCAAAAGTTCGGTCTCCAACCCGGTGAGTAACAGAATAATATATTAACAGACAAAGACGTTGACTGTAATGTACAGTACAGTTTTGCTCATGTTTGAGCCTTTGTTCCCAAAAGGTCAACGGATGGTTATCTGACATGCTTGATGAAACTGGTGGGAAACAGCCAGAGAAACACTGCCAACAAAGGAAATATAACTATTAACTTTAAGCAATTAATTGATTTCTTTGTGTTTGGATTTAACGGAGTGTTGGCACGATAGTGGCCAATTTGCGTATTTCGCGTTATTTTTTTTTGCTTATTTTTTATTTGCTGGTGTTTTTGTTGTTTTTTGTTGTCGTTTTTTCTTTGGGGGGCGGGGGGGGGGGGGGGGACTTACCTTGCCTTGATTCTCACAGCTTCATCAATTAAAATGTCACAGGTAGAGAATATAGCGGGAACTTTAAGCAAGACACCACCTGATTTTAATGGCAATAAAATTGAGTTTTACGAGATAGAAGATGGCTATCATTCACCATCACTACTGATCTTCTGACTAGAAGAACACCCAATACGTTTAACCTTCTAGACCCCATGTACCACCACTGATACACCGAAATGTATCACTCGGGAACAGTTCCCACAAGAAATCAAGGTGAGAAAAGTTATTTTTTAGTAATTTCCACAACACACACTAAATCGACCAAATGATCACGAGAACCCCTTAATTATGCCCCTAAGAACAAATTCTCGTAAAATCAGACTTTTGCCCACAAGCAGAAATGGGGGCGGGACTTAGAGGGTTAAGTTAAATAACCCGGTGATCATCGAACTGTCAAGAGGATAAGAACAAGGTAAGAAATCCCAACTCACTTCGTCCATGACTTGGTTGGTTTTGGGGGTCAGTTTATGTCCACCTGTCAACAGTCGCGTGGCATTGACCCTGTACCATCCTTTTGGCTTTGGCTGATCTCTGGCGATCTGGGCAGCCATGGCACGTGCGGCTTCATCCTCACTGATGGCTTGATTCCTCGCAAGTTCCTGAGAGGGCAAAACAGCATCATAGTTGCAATTATGTGGAAGAATCATGAGGCATCAGAAGTATTATGATTTGCACAATCAATCCCACTCCCAGAATGCTTCGATTCGTCAATATGGTGGGTAGTATGATAGGAAATACAAATAAATACACACTAATTTCCAGGTATGTTACAATACTGCGTTGAATTTTCTCATTGAGCTTCGTTCATGAGTGCTTATAGTATACATTTACAAAATATCATCTATTATGTTTTGTCTTGAAAATCTGAGTACGTTATACGAGTAATTTGTAATACAGCTGATTTGAGATGCATGAAGAATTTCTTTTACATATAAACAAAATAATGTTTGTCAAGGTGGGGCACGGCAATATTTTTTTTCGGGGGGGGGGGGGGTGTGGAGGGGCTGGGACTTCCGAATATGGAGGTTAGGGATTTTTCACACAAATATTCATTTCATAGTGTATTGTAACTTAATTGTATAGATATACTGTTGTTTGTTTATCTCGTGTTAGTGATTTCCCTGTTTAGCTTGGATTAAACAGTTTTTAAAATCTTTCATTATACTATATACTAACTGTGGGCCGCACCGTTTTCCTGGAAAATTGAAGTGGGGCCTGGGACAGAAAACGTTGAGAAGCACTGTTATAAATAAATGGTGACCCAAAAATAAGAAGGTTCTATGTGACATACATTCTACAGGCAGGCAGAGAGCATAAAATGCTGTGATGCCACAGTTAAGTATTTAATTCGTAATTATGGCTTGGTGATTAAGTTGAATCTCTGGTTAGAATCAGGAAAAAGCTGGGCAAATAATTTTGAGCGGTGATTGTTGCTGCCGTTGCAGTTAAGCTGCATGATAAATTAAGACTGCTCATGTTCGGCTACTCACTCGGGCAACGTCTATGATATCAGCGGATCCCTCGTCATGGGCGTTTGTTTTGTCTAAATCTGTAAATAGATAAATGGATTGCTGGGTGGCGGAACTGATGGATGTAGAAGTAGATAGAAGATGGATGGTGGAATGAAGAAATGGATGAATTAGTGGATGCTTATCTGTCTGGCTTGCAAGATGGATTGATGGATGGATGGATGGATGGTGGGTGGGTGGGTGGGTGGGTAAGTGGATGGAAGTATGAATGGATGGATAGATGGTGGGTGGGTGAGTGGATAGATGGACGGATGGGTGAGTGAATGGATGGATGGATGGATGGATGGATGGATGGATGGATGGATGGATGGATGGGTAAGTGGATGAAAGTATGAATGGATGGATAGATGATGGGTGGGTGAGTCGATAGATGGACGGATGGGTGAGTGAATGGATGAATGGATGAATGGGATGGATGGATGGATGGATGGATGGATGGATGGATGGATGGATGGATGGATGGATGGGTAAGTGGATGAATGTATGAATGGATGGATAGATGGTGGGTGGGTGAGTGGATAGATGGACGGATGGGTGAGTGAATGGATGGATGGATGGATGGATGGATGGATGGATGGATGGATGGGTAAGTGGATGAATGTATGAATGGATGGATAGATGGTGGGTGGGTGAGTCGATAGATGGACGGATGGGTGAGTGAATGGATGAATGGATGAATGGATGGATGGATGAATGGATGGATGGATGGATGGATGGATGGATGGATGGATGGATGGATGGATGGGTAAGTGGATGAAAGTATGAATGGATGGATAGATGATGGGTGGGTGAGTCGATAGATGGACGGATGGGTGAGTGAATAGATGAATGGATGAATGGGATGGATGGATGGATGGATGGATGGATGGATGGATGGATGGATAGATGGATGGATGGATGGATGGATGGATGGATGGGTAAGTGGATGAATGTATGAATGGATGGATAGATGGTGGGTGGGTGAGTCGATAGATGGACGGGTGGGTGAGTGAATGGATGAATGGATGAATGGATGGATGGATGGATGGATGGAGGGGGGAGGGGGGAGGGAGGATAGACCTCGTAGTCATCGCTATCTTACCAAAGCCAATTTCAACTTCGGCTGACGTTTTATTTCTCTTACAGCCGTATCCTTTGTCAGCAACGAAGGCAGATAGTATAAGAATAGGAAAAAACAAAAATGTGACGATGGCCTCCCATAAATCCACAACTTTCGGTGTGATGACCAGAAGCACCATTATCAACCACACGTAGGCAAAGAGGGCAAAGGCTGTCGTTACTGCAAATACTGTAAGATTCTTGATTTTTCTGGAGAGAAAAACAAGAAACAATTACCCAAATGTATAACACATTGATTCTGTCTTTTCTCTTTTGCTTTCAGATCATCTAAATGTCGAATCCCTCCGCTTGTAGGAACAACGTGTTTATTGCTTTATTATGTTGTTCATAAGAATGAGGTGATACTAATGGTTATTGGTGTACTATAATTTTTAAAAAAATGTTTGCAGGCGATTTTTGTTTAATTTATGCACAAGTGAGAAAAAAATACTGGCAAACAACTCGAATATCACTTTGCATTATAGATAATTATATAAAGCAATTGTTTTTTTATACATTATTATTTATCGTCTTCACACTAAATAAATTTTGTAATGGGTCATCCAAAATTCTGTAAAAAATAATCAGGAAATCCGTGTAATCATCCAATGGATTGGCCTGGCCTAATGATAACATTACTAATCTCGGACGACTGTGAGGATGTTATATAACACAATGTCGGTATAATTTCATGTGAATAATTAGGCTGTTGTTAGGTGACTGCAGTAGTTTACACAGAAAGCTATAGATGAGAAGTGAACACAGTTAAATATTTTTTCTCTATTCGGCTTTGTAGGTACACTACTGTCCCCTACCAACAGCAAGTTAAATAACTTGATGGTCAACTCTGCACCAGATACTCGTTTATTACTGACAAATTTTACCATTTATAGGTAAAATGATTATACCTTTCTTAAGTTGCACATACTGAAAACCACATACATACCGTGTTTCTCCTTTTGGTATAGACGCTACACAAATTCCAGAGATGATAAAAAGATTAAAGGCAGCTGAGCCTACAATGGTCCCAGGGCCCAGTTCCCCAGCTACGAATGTGTGACCACAGATTTCTATGACGTTCAGCATTATCTCTGGGGCGCTGGTGCCGAAGGCTAGAAGAGTTAGGTTTGCCACTGTATCGTTCCATACCTGTGGAAAACGAAAGTCTATGATGATTATTGGGTAACACAGAGGTTATGTTCTCACTTTTGGATTTAAAAAAACAACATTTCCAGGCCTTAGTTCTTCTTTGTTCCAGTTCCACTGTTTGCACAACTGAGAAATTCGGCGTTAAAATGCGGCGTTGGTATTATGATAAGGAGTTAGAATAAATGGGAAGTGACACTTCACATTTTAAACAAGCGTCAAAGTGTGCATTTGTTATACCTCTTCTACATACTAAAAGATCTCCAATTTTTCAGAAAATGGAGATGGAACAAATAGGAACTAAGGCCGCCATTTTATAATCATGAAACTTTCGGAGATGAAAAGGAATGAAATGAGCTAGATTTTTACAGAGCCAGCTCGTGGATAAATTGTTCTGTAAAGTACTTAGGGAAAAAACAGTATTTTGTGATGCTGTGGATTTTCTTCGCAACCATTTAAGAAGAACATTCTCCACTATCAAGCTAATAAACAACGGAAATCCGTTCACTAGTGTATATCTATGCGGAAATCCGATATCTACTCTTGACGTCAAGTCTGGGCATAGGAATGACATCGTTCCTACGTAGATCCGCTGGTCATAACAACCTACCGCCGTCTGTTTGATGTAGGGACTACGGTAAGTCTACTAATCTTACTGAAATCGTACATCAGCTTGACGTAGGGTTCATGGCTGGATAAGGCCAAATGTGCCGTAAACAGGACAGAGCTCTATGCATATTGAAAGGATGTTGTAACAAATACGTACGTGTCCCGAGTTTTTTGCCCCGGGGGTCCGTATTTTAAAGCCTTCTTGTGACTCCAGAGCTAGAGAGTTCCTCCCGAAATGCTCCTTGTCAACAGCCTTAACTATGATTAATTATTCTTTCCCAGATATTCTTTTTGTTTTCCTCCTGTTTTTTTGTTGAAAGGATAGGGGGCAGGGTTAGGGATTCGATAAGATTTAGGGTTGAGGATAAGGACGGGGTTGGGGATAGTACTTATACGTATGCACTCCTAGCGCAAAACACTTAGGGCGCGTACGTACTTATAACAACAGCCATAATTATTAGAAACCAAAAACATAAGAAATCTTCAAAAATATTGCAACTCCTTTCTTACAGTTGTTGCACGGAATGCAACATGAACTTTAAAAAGAAAAAAAAAAACATATCGGCGTGAACCCCCTGGCACACAGTTAGGATCTGAGTTCATCGAAGGGGCAACCTTGTTTGTCTTTCTAGAATGAGTAATAACCGTCATATAGCATAGGAAATACAAATAATTATCTCTTTTTAGGTCATTTCCTGAAGGAACAAGCTATTTCTTGCTCTGCTACAAGTCTTTGTGATCAGAGGCGGAGCTAAATGCAGTTTCCTACAATTATCTGTGGGGTCCTTTCTTGTTTTTCAGTCTCAGGACATCATCTTTAGTTCCGCCTCTACTGAGACTATTTTCTCGCTTGTCTTTCCTGTAGGAAAACAACAATGCTGAACCAAGCGTTACTATTGATGACATTCGGGTCTTGGGATCAAAGATGACATAGTTAAAGTGAATACAGATCTTTGGAGATACAATCTACAAAATGAAAGTCGTCTCACTGGTGTGATCTAGCCTACCCAAAATTTAAGGACGTCCCAGGAAGAAAGTCAAGGGGAAAAATTGTCAAGTGCAGGGAAAAAAGGTCAAGTGCAAATCAAGCCAAATAGGAAGAAAAGTCAAATTATGTTAGACTTTGCTTAATCAGTAAATATAATGAAATGTGATGGGTGGGGTATTTTTTTATTGTTCTTTGGATTCTTCAACACAACACAAAGCAACAATCTTGATTACTAAATATTACAATAACAAGTCCTTATATTCATTCGTTATATCTATATTTAGATCCAATTATTTCAGTTACTTTAAAACAATAAATGTGAATCTAAATTGTGACATCGATCTGTAGAATCGGAACTTACAATCTAACAAATCTTAAACTTCCAAATCGGTGGTGCAGCAACGAGTTCACACAAAAGCTGTACTAGTACTGATAGGGTTAATTTCATAGGTTTTGACGTCTCGCAAAGAGGAACGCTTATTTGCTATAGCACGATCTTTTTATAGCATTTGCAAGCAGATCTCGTTTGCTAAAGTCCTAGCTAAACAGCTTTGTCACAGCATCTACATGCAACTCTAAAAAGGCATGGCCAGATTGAAGGTCTCACAATAATAGGTATGGCTAGAAAGGAAATTAGGTTTGTCAAAGAAGTACCATGTCATTGTTCAGTCAGTTTCAAACTCATGTCTCTGCCTTTATGATAACCGAGACTATGCTGTATCCTAGTTACAATGTGACAAAAGAAACAAAAGAATAAGATTCTATGTTACAAAGCGCAGCATTAGAAAAATGAAGCAGAGCAAAACAAAGAAACAAAAGATTTAGAAATGAAACGGAAAATAACATCAAGCTGTCGGTTTTCAAAGACCTTCAGCAGGATTTTTTTTTTTTTTTAATATTCTTACATTTGAAACAATGTTGGAAAAAGGAACAATGAAAACTGGAAAAATTAATGTAACCTTGAATTTGTTTCAAGATAACTTTGGCACAACCCATTATCTCAGGGCTAATAAAACCGTATTGGCATGTTTTAATGTAATAGCAATACAAGTAAAAACTTAATTGCATTCTATGAACTGAAGAATTTAGTTAAAATTTTATTTTGTAGATATTTTGAACTAATTTGACTGGTTTGTTAGTATGCATTAATTTCCTTTTTGGCGGTAGCCGTTAAAAGAGCACAGGCACTTGGCCGCAGCGAGTCATTCCACAAGGAAAAGGGCTTATCACTGTTGTACATTTTCTTTCTTTCTTTATTTTCCCACGTTCTAACTTTCTTCCAAGCCACAGATTTTCTGTGTCCATGTGTGTTTGTATGTGTGTATGTGTTTTAATGTTTTGTCAGTGTATTGTATCTAGCAAAGATCCTACAAGTAAGACCACATTATAACATAATTGTTGTTGTTGTTGTTGATGAATGATGATGATGATGCTGGTGGTAATATGGTTGTTCTTGAAAATGTTAATGTTGTTGTTGTTGTTATTGAAAATGTTGTTGTTGAAAATGTTGTTGTTGTTGATGTTGCTGTTGTTGTTGTTGTTGTTGTTGTTGTTGTTGTTGTTGTTGTTGTTGTTGAAGATGCTATGTTGTTGTTGTTGGTGGTGGTGATGAAGACGTTATTTTTGTTGGTTGGTGCTATTATTGTTGTTGAAGATGTTATTGTTGTTTTTTTTGCTATTTTTTGTTTTTGAAGGGACTCATCGGACAACAGTAAGGCTACAGTACAGTCATAAATGGATAGTAACATGGAACTCTTTTGAGACAAGTAATTTCTGATAGAGATCACTTGAGCTCGATTGTCGGTTCCAGTAACTAATCCCTCCATGTGGCTAACCCAATTATTGCTAAACCCAACAGGAAATGGGTGGTACAAGCAAAGCGTCATGATTTTATTGATCTGGGGTTTTGCAAACAGTGCCACCCGGGGTGGGGGAGAGGGGAGACAGGGGAAACAGGGAATCAATGTCAGGTGAATGTAACAAAGACAATATCCGTTTACTGGTCACGTCAAATGCCATGGGTTTCGATATCAACTCTAGGAGTTCCACAACAGCGCTCTATAAACTGTTGAAACCTGCGTTGTTTTATGAACTTGGGGCTGGCACGAGTTGCCTGGTGAGTTTATGTTGAACAAGGAAGTTGAGCTCTACAATGCTCGCTGTTTTTTCTTTGGGACACGTGTATTGCCACATTGGAGAAAAAAAGAGGGGGGGGGGTCAGAAAAGAAGTTTAACCTTTTTGCTGCCAAGCCCAAAATCCCGTCTTTCCTTTAGACTACCAGAATAATGGATTACTGCTCTTGTCCATAGCATCCGTTCCCTTTTGTTGCGGAAAATGACGTATGAAAAAGTAAAACACTCTTTGCCTCTACAGCGATGAGGAGCGGAGAGGAACGGATGCTGTGGACAAGAGTAGTTTTACTTTTTCACGCGTCATGTTTCAGTAAAACTAGCGGGGCGGAGCGGATGCTGTGGACAAGACCAGTTATCGGGTAGAAAGACAGCAGGAAATAGTAAAATTAGGAGTGCAAAACATGCCGGAACATTGTCGGCCGATATATCAGCCTCGTGGCAGTTTTAGCATCAAACTGTAGGACCGATAAATATCAGCCATGAGGTAGTCTTCTGCAACATAATATGATGGGCCGATATTTTGTAGCAGCAAGAAGGTTAATGAGGAGAGAAAAGCCAGGTGTCTTAAATCTTGATGCGTTCCAAACTTAAATGATTACATTTAGAAACGGTATGCAGCCGGCTTTGTTTATAAAGCCTGCATGGAACATCAGTCAGTATGTTTTTGTTTATGTTTTAAAATTCTTTCAGTTTTTTACGTCTTGATAACGATCTGCACTGAAGTGACCGGTGTAGAGGGTATTTTTCTTGGTGTAACTTGTATTGTGTAAATAGATGCTTTTTTCAGTGACAAAAGTATGTGTGCACTGAATGCTTGTGCAGTTAGAAAGTTGAAATTTTAATTATTTCATGATGGCTTTGGCACAAGCGGTATCCCATGGCTAATAAAACTGCATTGGCATATTATTTTAATATCATACAGGTGTAACTGCATTTCACGAAGTGGCGTATTTAGTTAAGATTTTATTCTGTTCTATGTCTGTTTTGTTTGTAAACAGTAATTTCCTTTGTGCGATGATTGAAAAAAAAAAATAATTCTAAATAATGTGTATGCGCGCGCGCATACGCGCACAGATGACAGGGAAGCGAACCAAAAATTTAAAACGGTTTATGAGAAAATTCTACTCAAGAAATCCAGACATATAATTATATGGAAGAATTATTATCCTGTGGCTTTGTCCAACGCCGTCCCTGGGGCATGCCAGGCAAGACATTGCGGGAGAGTGCAAAAACTTAAAGGTCCTTAAGTTGTTCGGTCTAAGAGGCTTATGCCGTTAAGCTCAGTGTTAAGCAAACTTTCGGGAATATGACTGAGCTTGAACAGCAAATCAAAACTTGCGATCAAGGGTAGAATCACCAATAATGTGGTAATAATCAAAAAGTACAAAATCAATCCTGCCATAACTTTTGGTCCTTGTGTTTATAAACGCGGCATGGCACAAGCTGTCCTTGTCATGCTTTGTTTAGGCTAAGATGTGTAATTAGGTGTTGAAGAGTTGAATGTTTGCCAACTGGCGCTGAACACTGTGGCGAATCACAGACAATTTCCTGTTCGCTCATTTGGATTGTGGACTGGCATTGTTTTGTTTGGGTTTTTTTTTTTTTTTTGGCCCGAAGACCTGGAATTCGCTGTCCAAAAATCTTAGCGATATATAATAAAACGTGGAAACATAGAAGGAACGTCTGAAAATACACCTTTTAAGTTGATGGAATGCAACCATAGCTGTTTGTGACCACAGTCACATGTTGATTATAATATGATCATGTTCTTTGTATTCGTGAATTGAATATGCATGAGTCGAAGAATGACTGGAAAGAGCTCAGGATTTGTGTTTGACTGTTGCGCTATTTAAATGTTAATTATTATTTACAGTGATGACTGTTATTATTATTATAACATGGTTATTTTAAAATGGGTTACAGCAAAAGTTTGTTCAAACAGATTTAACGTAAAGATATGGAAGAAACAGTGTTGATTATGGTGCTCGCAGGGAAATGTGGAGAAAGCTAGGTATGTACGGGAGTAGGTGGTGGAATTGACATGAGCACACATCGGAGATACGGGTAGATTGCAGAGTCTAATAGGAAGGTGCAGGAAAATGTGGAGAAGGAAGGGTATGTACGGCAACAGGTTGGTTGTAGTTGCTGCAGTGATTAGACAGAGGTGATGGCAGGTACACAATGTGTGAAGAAATTAAGACATGAAGAGTATTTCACTATGATTGCCTTCTGAATTGTGGTAGGTGTGTAGATAAAGTTGATAAAACAGGTGATAATCGTTGCATAATATGAGTAATAATAACTGTAACAGCATTAGTAATTGTGCGTGGGTCAGGTGAAATCGGGGCTTGGGGTGAAAGTTTTTATACCTTTTCAAGAAATCAAAATAAAATATTTCTAAGATGATTTCAAGCAAAATATTTTTTACAGTGCAGCAAAATGGCTGATCTTTCTTATTATAAGCAAATCTCAGTTTCAATTTTTTTTTTAATGTTCCTCCCCCCGCCCCCCCCCCCCTCCCCTTTGGAGGGGTTTTCGCAGGAATTTAGTCTTTCACTGCCCAATTTGGTCAGATCCATTTACAGCTGTGGCTTGGAATCGTATGGAGCATGCCTTCATAATTTTATTAAATTATGAATGTCGTTTTTCATTTCAAAGATAGTATTATCATATTCTTACAAAACAGTTACAAATAAATTTTAAAAAACTACATATATTACAAACAAATATTCATCTAATCCAATGTGTGACTGTCGTAACTTTTATGTCACATATTAAGCATTTGTAAACGATTATTATCTATTAAAACAATAAGACAGAGGCAACTGAAATTTCTAAGATACATCTGTCGCCTCAGGAAGCTCGAACATTTAGCCCTCACAGGGAAGATCGAAGGCAGGAAAAGCAGGGGTAGACAGAGAAAAACTTTCACTGAAAGTCTTAATCCATGGACAACAAATAAACGCCACAACAACAACAACTCCCTCTTGTGGTTGGCTGATGACAGATCCGAGTGGAGAGCCATGATCGCCAACGTCTGATCCAGACAGGGCAACTGATGATGATGACGATCTATTAAAAGGAACTGCCCTGAGTATGTAGAGGAAATCAGACATGTGGACAGTGAAAGACGTTGGCATGGAAAACTTCGCGGGTGTGGGTGATCTAGATTCCTCACTCCACCCTTTTTCCCCAAACCATTCTCTAGCAACCAGTTGCGCTAGAAATAATTTCATGAAGACCTGCCCGGGGCAGCCAGGGATCATTTTCTTTCATATTCAGCTCGCCTCATTTGCTGTGATCCCATTGACATTTTCATGAAAGTTTCAATGTTTACGAAGGTGCACAACCTATTGCAAAGAGATTAATGGCGTCTAATACACGCATTAACAGTTTCTGTTTGCTGAAATAATAGCCGTGATCAAACTGATTTGGGGGAGGGGGGGAGGGTGATGTTGGAGGTGGGCGGCGGTGGATAAAAAGACAGTTTTGTCCACTTCGTTATCTCAAATTAGGCGGGAATGCGTGGCTTCGACGCATTCCAGTCTCGAATCGGGAAAGCAGTCGTGTCGCAGTTTCTTAAAATCCAGGCCTAAACCCCCTGAACTATCTAACATAGTTTTTGTGTAATGGGTTACAGCAAAAGTTGTTCAAACAGATTTAACATAAAGACATTGATGAACCAGTGTTGATTACGGTGATTTGCAGGGAAATGTGGAGAAGGAAAGGTATGGACGGGAGTAGGTGGTGGAATGGACATGAGCGCACATCCGAGACACGGGCACATCGCAGAGTCTAATATGAACGTGAAACTGAGACACGACTACAACTCGACGGGAAGTTGCCTGTGCCATCTAAGCCTTAGTGCTTGGCTGTCGCAACATCTACCTTGGTTTTGAGTTTGAGTTTAACGGAGCATCAGCACGGTAAACGCCACTTTGCGCGTCTTTCACGTTTTTTTTTTTTCGTTATCATACTTTGGGCTAGCTTGCACTCCTCAGATTCCTACGCATAAGATCGAATAAAAATTAAGTCTAGCCTGCAGGCGGACCCCCCTGCACTCCTTCAAAAAAAAAACAACATTTAACTGTAATTTCATAGCAAATAAACCAGGCTTCCTTTCAAAGTAAAGTCTGCTGGAGAAGATTTATTGGTTGTTTTTTTTTAATTAGTGACCCCTGTGTGAATTTCGATAAGATATCAAACACAGATGACTCAAATCTGTTGGGATATACTCCGGTCTCGAGACATAGCTTACAGATTACAGACAACGGGAAGGTTTGAGTTTAGGTTTTCGGCGAGTGGGCACGATTACGACCACTTTCCGTCTTTGACGGTGTTTAGGTCTTTATGTTTGGAGGTTCCGCTGCTGTTGGCATTTATACACCACACTTTTCTTGTTTTTATTTATCTTGCTCTTATTTCTGCGTGTTTTTGTGCCAGGGATGAGTTTCTTTAGAATTTTGCCCAGGCAGAGGCCTGGTTCGGTCTGCTCTTCTCGACTTTTTCAACTGCCAAGGTATCTTTAACGTGCGCAAGGTGCACACAAGCCCTCCGAGTTTTTCGTCTCTATCCGAGAAGACTGGGTGCTCAGTCCCACCTACCACAGGATCAGGGACAGGAATCCCCCCCGCCCCCCCCCCCCCAAAAAAATATTCCAACATGCATGCACCGACTGGGGATCGAACTCGGTACCTTCGGCATGAGAGGCGAGTACCTTACCTCTAGACCAACGTGTCCCCCCTTTCAGGGTCTATTTGGGTTACTTTATCAATGTTTGGTATTCAGAGCTTCAGGGTAAATGTGCACAACAGTAATACACTCCAATTTACCTACGCCTATGAATCGTCCATTTCGCAGAGCGCTTGAAGCGAAAAAGCACATTCATAATTTAACATCAAGACATACTTTAACAGTGTCCCAGGCAACCCACTACGGAGTGCTATTGTCACCGCTTTGTATTAATGTTGTCAAAAGCCCATTTATTTCGTGCATGTGAAAGTAATGTGATTGAGACACAGCCAGCAAAGCCAACAGTATGCGTTAGATAAATACAAAATAACATAGCAAGCTCTTTGGTGGCATTAGAAGAATAAACATAGTCAAAATGTGATGAGAAGAAAAACCTGTATGTTGCAAAGCCTCGTGCTAGAAATAATAATTGAAACGATACAGTAAAACTCAAAGAAAAAGGAAAGACTAACAACCTTTCAGTATAATAACCTTCTTCAGGAAAAAGTTTAACAAGATGGAAAGAAATACAGAAAAGGTTGATATACCGAAAGCTTGTTTTGTCTTTCCTTTTCCTTTGTGTTTTATTGTATAGTTTCTGTCTTATTTCTCAGCAAGGCTTTCCTAAATACTTCTCCTTTTTGCCACGTTATGTCTTTGCTTCAAGCCACTGATTTACTTTTTTTTGTTGTTGTAATTGTTGTTGTTGTCTTTGTTGTTGTATAGATTATATTGTCAAAAATAAATATTCCGGGCTCTGGGTTTCACTATTTTTACTTTTCTTTTTTTTTTTTTAAATTTAATCACATCAATGACAGAGAACGACTAGAGGAAAAGCCGCAGAACGTGCCGACCATTTTGAACTCTTAAGTACACTTCAATACGGACTTTCTCAGTATCTTCTTCTTTTATTTCTGATTGAAGGGTACGGGGTAGAGTTTGAAGATAAAAGTCGATTTACAGCTAAAGACAGAGTTAGGGATAGGTTCAGGGTTACAGATAAGTCGGGATTGGGTATAAGGACAACGTTAGGGATAAGGACAGTGTTTGGGATTGGTTTGGGGAAAAGGACAGGGTCAGGGATAGGTTTAGGGTTACAGATAAGACAGGATTGGGGATAGGTTTAGGGTTACAGATAAGACAGGATTGGGGATAGGTTTAGGGTTACAGATAAGACAGGATTGGGGATAGGTTTAGGGTTACAGATAAGACAGGATTGGGGATAGGTTTAGGGTTACAGATAAGACAGGGTGAGGGATAGGTTTAGGGTTACAGATAAGACAGGGTGAGGGATAGGTTTAGGGTTACAGATAAGACAGGGTGAGGGATAGGTTTAGGGTTACAGATAAGACAGGGTGAGGGATAGGTTTAGGGTTACAGATAAGACAGGATTGGGGATAGGTTTAGGGTTACAGATAAGACAGGATTGGGGATAGGTTTAGGGTTACAGATAAGACAGGATTGGGGATAGGTTTAGGGTTACAGATAAGACAGGATTGGGGATAGGTTTAGGGTTACAGATAAGACAGGGTGAGGGATAGGTTTAGGGTTACAGATAAGACAGGGTGAGGGATAGGTTTAGGGTTACAGATAAGACAGGGTGAGGGATAGGTTTAGGGTTACAGATAAGACAGGGTGAGGGATAGGTTTAGGGTTACAGATAAGACAGGATTGGGGATAGGTTTAGGGTTACAGATAAGACAGGATTGGGGATAGGTTTAGGGTTACAGATAAGACAGGATTGGGGATAGGTTTAGGGTTACAGATAAGACAGGATTGGGGATAGGTTTAGGGTTACAGATAAGACAGGGTGAGGGATAGGTTTAGGGTTACAGATAAGACAGGGTGAGGGATAGGTTTAGGGTTACAGATAAGACAGGATTGGGGATAGGTTTAGGGCTAGGGATAAGGACAGGGTTGTGATAGGTTTTAAGGTTAAGGACAGGGACAGACTTAGGGATAGGTTCAGAGTTACAGATAAGACATGGTTGGGGATAAGGACAGGGTTAGAGATCATAGGTTTAGGGTTGGGGATAAGGGCAGTGTTTGGGATTGGTTTGGAGTTTGGGATAAGGGCAGGGTTTAGGATAGGTTCAGGGTTCGGGATAAGGACAGAGTTAGGGGTAGGTTTAGGATTAGGTATAGGGACAGTGTTTGGGATAAGAACAGGAATGAGGATAGGGTTTAAGGATTGACAGGGTGGGCGGGGCTTAGGGAACTCATCCCTGAGGCTATTTGGACGATGTCAAAATACTTACAATACGCCTTTTTTGTGCCAAATTGAGGCCTCCCAAAAATGTTACAGTGGACATTTCACCGATAAAACGGTTATTAAAGCTGCAGCCTTAATTCTTGTCTGGTCTACCTCCATTTTCTGAAGAACTGGAGATCTTTTGCACACTTTGAGATGCATTGTGGCACTTACCAAGCTGTTTCACAGTTCCCGTTTAATTTAACTCTTTATCGCAGTACTGCAGCCGCAAATGTTTAACGTCTTATTTCTTAGTTGTGCAAAAAGTGGAGTTGGAACAAACAAGAACTAAGGTCCCGGTGTGTTTAGTTGCACTTACCTTGACTTCTATAACCTTGACCCCGTCCCCGTCCGGGTTGGGTATAGATATGAGCCTTGTCTTGCTAGTGATGTGTTCAATGCCACACATAAAGGCATCTGACACGATGGCTACGCCCAGAAAACACCACAACATTCCAAGTAAGTAGAAGAAAGCTCGAGTACCCGTACTCCATGTGAATTCACTGGTGACAGGCAGAATCAGACCCTTGTCCGAACACAGATAGTTATCAAGTGTAAAGTTCGTCATTTTGCAAGCGTGCTATACTATTCACAGTGACACCAGATACACACGATCTGCATCAACTTGTTCGGTAAATTTATTCTCTCGATGTCTAGCACGACGTTTTAGTGTGACTTTCTAAGTTACAGAGATATTTCAACGGTGACTTGTGTATGGTACAGTTGTAGTTCGCCATTTTTGCAATTGTGATATATTACTCACAGTAACACCAGATACACACAACCTGCATCAACTTTTTCAGTAAATTATCTCGATGTCTGACACGACGTTGAAATGTGACTTTTCAAGTTACAAATAAATATTCCAACAGCATCATGTGTATGATAAAGTTTGCAGTAGTAAATAAGTTGTAGGCTCACATAGCAGCGTCAGTTTACACAAAAGTTGCTCAGGTGTAATTGTGGTTCTGAAGAAGAATATTAAACATTAAGTGAGACAGGCTTTTCCCTTCGATGACAACAAACCATCTTTGACGTTCAAAGTTCTCAAGATATATAAAATTATTCAGATTAAGAGTTTAATTTTCTGACTCTCCTGCGCATGTTACCAAATCTGCCCTAGCTACGTTTGTGGATAATAACGCCCAATTGTTATTATCAATACTACTCACGCTGTCGTTGATCATAAAGCCACACATTCTCAGGTATGGACACTACACATTTCTGAAGATTTGTAAAACAGAAATTTTGAATTACAGTATATAATTTGTGTGGTGAATGTATTCTTGTTTGTTTGTCTAGATGTCTTATCGATGTTTTCTGTTTTGTTTTCGTTTCAGGTATGATGTGTCTTTATTAAGTGAAATAAAGCTTAACGTCAAGCGATCAACAAAGACTTCGCCCTTGTTACTATTCACTCTTATTACAATTTATTTCACTTAATAACGGATCCCTACAACCCAGGGAACGATGGAACGATTCTTGAGGCCGGAGCGTTTTGACGTGGACCCAAATGCCGTGGGAGCTACAAAGCAGTGGAACCATTGGTATCGCACTTTCCAAAACTTCTTGTCTGCTGTAGACACTCTCCAACCGGACAAACTGAACACTCTAATAAATTACGTTGCTCCAGCGGTATACGAATTCATAGCAGAAAGCGAAACATTCGATGATGCCATAGCCATCCTCAACGACCTCTATGTAAAGCCAAAGAATGAAATCTTCGCCCGACATGTCTTGTTCACTTATAAGCAAGAACCAGGACAGACCCTGGACGAATACCTACAGAGACTAAAGATCTTTGCAAAAGACTGCAACTTCAAGGCAGTAACGGCCGAAGAACACAGAGACGATTCCATACGTGATGCTTTCATCAGAGGCATTCAGTCTAACCAGATCCGCCAAAGACTCCTGGAAAATAAAACACTAAACTTGCAAGCAGCCTACGAAAAAGCCAGATCTTTAGAAATGGCTGAAAAACAATCAATGTCGTATCAAGGTGTGCCTCCCTGCGCTTCAGCTGTGAACACTTCTGATGCGGATGTAGATGCTGAAGGAACATCAGCATCAACAGCAACACACTCTACGTGTTACTTCTGCGGTTTCAAGCGGAATCACCCGAGATCAAAGTGTCCTGCCCGGGATGCTCTATGCAACGCGTGTGGGAAGAGGGGACATTTCCAAAAAGTTTGTCGATCACTATCTGGGACTTCAAATCCAAAGAACAAGCAGGCTTCCGCCATACTTTCGACAACCACTGCTGCTTCGGGACCTGAAAGCCTACAGAAAGCTATGATCAATGTAAAAGTGAACGGCAAACCTCTTAAAGCACTCGTCGACTCTGGCAGCTCAGAAAGTTTTGTGAATGCAACCATAGCAAAGAAGCTGAAATGGTCCATTATCCCCTCTACCACTGTGATCAGCATGGCCTCTACGATGCTAACCAACAAAACCCAGGGTCATTGCTGTGTCGATCTGAACTACAAAGGTACTACGTATGAAAACATTACTCTTTCCTTACTGCCACAGAGCTGCGCTGACATTATCTTGGGACATGACTTTATTGGGAAACATTCAGAATTGAAGATTCTCATGAAAGGAAACAATCCACCTCTTATTGTCTGCGGTGTCGCAGCTGCCCGTGTAAAATCGCCATCGCTGTTTGGAAATCTGGACCTCAGTTGTAGGCCTATTGCAACGAAATCAAGAAGATTTTCCAACCATGACGAAACATTCATCAACTCAGAAGTCGAAAAACTTCTTAACGAAGGTATTATCGAACTATCAAGTTCGCCATGGAGAGCCCAGGTCCTAGTTACCTCAAATGAAAACCACAAAAAGAGAATGGTGGTTGACTACAGCCAAACAATCAACAAATTCACCTACCTCGACGCTTACCCAACAAAGAAGCTTGATGAAATGATCGAGAAAGTATCGCAACACTCGTACTTCAGTGCTCTTGATCTAAAGAGTGCCTATCACCAGATTCCCCTCAGGGAAGATGAAAAACATTTCACAGCCTTTGAAGCTGGAGGTCAACTTTACCAGTTCAAAAGAGTGCCGTTTGGCGTCACCAACGGGGTGTCTTGTTTTCAAAGAATAATCGATGATATCATCCAAACTGAACATCTCAAGAGCACCTTTGCTTACATAGACAATGTCACCATCTGTGGTACAGACAAAGTTAGTCACGATCGAAATCTTCTCCGTTTCCGGCAGGCCGCCGACAGATACGGCATCACTTTTAATGACTCCAAGAGTATCATTGGTGTGGAGGAACTAGACTTGCTGGGGTATAGAGTGTCCAAAGGCTCAATTCGTCCTGACCCAGAGAGACTTTCAGCACTCAAAGAAATGAAACCACCGATCTCGGCCAAGAGTCAGCAGCGAGCCATTGGTCTATTTTCATATTACTCACAGTGGATCTCCCACTTCTCGGATAAAATTAGAACACTAACACAGAACACAACATTCCCCCTCCCACCACCAGTACTTCACAACTTTGAAAGCCTCAAGAAGGAATTGGAAGAGGCCATCCTCGTAACAATTGACCAGTCCTTACCCCTCGTGGTTGAAACAGACGCCTCCGATGTGGCCATTTCTGCTACGCTTAATCAAGAAGGCAGACCTGTGGCCTTCTTTTCAAGAACACTCACGTCTAGTGAAAGGAACCACTCGTCTGTTGAGAAGGAAGCTTATGCCATCGTGGAGGCAATTAGAAAATGGAGACATTACCTGATAAATGCTCCATTTAAGTTAGTCACAGATCAAAAATCGGTGGCTTTTGTATACGACAAAGGCAGCAAAGGAAAAATCAAGAATGACAAAATTCAAAGGTGGAAGATGCTTCTGATGCTTTGTCCCGGTGTGGTGCAATGAAGGCCGGATCTACTGAGGAACTTAAGGAATTACATGACTCTCTCTGTCATCCAGGAATTACTAGAATGACTCATTTTGTGCGGCAGAAAAACTTACCTTATTCAGTGGAAGAAATCAAAACAATGACTTCGAAATGTCCTACATGTGCTGAAATGAAACCCCGTTTCTACAGGAACAACCAAGGGACTCTTATCAGAGCTACTCAGCCCTTTGAAAGACTGAGTATGGATTTCAAGGGGCCCGTACCGTCTTGTTCAAACAACAAATATCTGTTGACAGTGATAGATGAATTCTCACGTTTCCCATTTGCCTTTGCTTGCTCCGATATGACCTCATCCACTGTCATCAAGTGCCTGTGCCAACTCTTTGCGTTATTTGGAATGCCCCAATATATTCATACTGACAGAGGGTCGGCGTTCATGTCAGAGGAATTGAGATCTTTTCTACACTCCAAAGGTGTGGCAACAAGTAATACGACCCCTTACAATCCCAAGGGAAATGGACAGGTAGAGAGACTGAATGGATCTTTGTGGAAAACTATTAACCTCGCTTTGAAGACCCGAGGTTTGGCTGTGACCCAGTGGGAATTGGTACTACTTGATGCTCTACACTCCTTGCGGTCACTGCTCTGCACAGAAACCAACACCACTCCTCACGAACGCCTATTCCAATACCAACGGAAGTCTACAAACGGACAGTCCCTACCTTCTTGGCTACTTACGCCTGGTCCCGTATTACTCAAACGGAATGTGAGATCATCTAAGTACGACCCACTGGTCGACGAGGTGGAGCTCATTGATGCTAACCCCCAGTATGCTCTCGTCCGTCTACCAGATGGCAGAGAATCAACTGTATCCTTACGACACCTTGCCCCAAGGGGTGAGGCAGAGCCAACTGGTGAACCGAATGATGGGGAAATGACTATAATTCCGTCAGGCGATCCCATACTCACATCAGACGATCCCATACACACATCTGGCGAATTGAATGAGGTGGACATTGTTCAAGCACCTGCAGCTGGTGAACTGGATGTTGAGGGAATGGCTCAAGACCTCACACCTCCAGCTGGATCTCCGGATAAACATACAAAGGAGAAACCTCTGGAGAAACATCAACCCTTCATACGAACTAGGCCTTACAACCTCAGAAGCGGTCTAAGATGATCTAAGTCTTGACTTTATTGTTTAAGTTAATTAGTCCGGCAGTCTTCCGGTATGGAAATAGACGTGGTTTGTGAAGGATGTATGTATGGCTACGATTGCTTATCTTTTGGTGGGGGAGAATGTGGTGAATGTATTCTTGTTTGTTTGTCTAGATGTCTTATCGATGTTTTCTGTTTTGTTTTCGTTTCAGGTATGATGTGTCTTTATTAAGTGAAATAAAGCTTAACGTCAAGCGATCATCAAAGACTTCGCCCTTGTTACTATTCACTCTTATTACAATTTGTTAAAATTTTTTGCAATCTTTCAAATTCCAGATCTGATTTTTGTTTCATTAATAAAACAACGAAAACCAAATATCATTAACACAATGACATACCAGTATACACTTTGAATGAAAAACCTTCAACTAAAGTAAGGTTTAATCCAGATCTCCAAATATTTTAGAAATGTATGTGGGCCACACAGAAAACCACTTTCTGGGACACATTTGTAGCTGGAATGAAAATTAGGAGATACCCGTTACCAGCTTTGCAGAAATGCAGATCCATTCTTGAATTACAAAGTTTCCAGGCAATTAACAATCAACAAGAAATGCATTAAAATGTGGCTTCCAACACTGGAAAAAATGTAATCGGCTGTCGCACTTTCATATTGTCCTTTCATGTGAGCTATGTATCTTTTTAAGGAGAGAACATCACATAAGTTATTTACAATTGGGACAAGCACCATAATCACACCAGAAAAAAATTCAATACTCCATATTATTAAATATTATCCATACTGGTGAAAGCGGGTGATTAATATGTGTTGTTGACAACACAATGACAAAGTTTTTCCAAAGCCTCGGATTCAAGAGCTAATGTTTAATTAAATTCATGTTTTTGTTGCTACCTTTCTGTGGAAAGAGTTCCGCATGTCCCGACCACTTTGAACTCTTACAATTGGGGACAGGGATGAGGACAGGATTGGGAATAGGCTTAGACACAGGGATCGATCGGGTTGGGGTTTAGAAAAGGTGTAGGATCAGGGATAGGGACTGAGTTAGGAATTTTTAAAAATCCCTCTTCTCTATCTTGAGTGGGTGGTCGGGCGGTACGAAATTCTTTCCGTTTCTGTTTTGAAGTGCACGTCCCACTGATTACATTCAGTACCAGTATGAAGCTGACGATGAAGATAAAATTGTCTCTATCCAGAGGCTGGAAATTAATTACACAAACGTACGTGCGGACACAGTTTTATCATATGTACGCGTGGACATAGCTTTAGCATATTACGTACACGTGGACACAGTTTCATCATAACCACTTCAGAACACACGGACACCTGTACACCCGCCTACAAATACATCAACATTTGAAGTAAACTAATGGGGAATCCAGAATATGTGCCTTCAATCTAGAGGCTGGAAATAGACGGCACTTTTCTATTTCAGAAAACAATTAATTCATTATAAACACATGAGCAGTTTCAGTTGTTCACCTTTAGCGAAGCAGTCACAAAACTGATGTTGGTTTCTGAGTGTTTGTGAGTACCAGCTCAATGGATTCTTCTCGTTCGCCAGCGGAGCGGCCCACCACGAGCTTGGTCCTGTCAATTGTGCGCGTGCTATACTGGCACTCACAATGACGTAGTTAGCGGCCAACAGGTACGAGGCGTGGATGTTAACGACCCCTTTGGGTGGCGTCTCTTAGGATACAGAAGATATTTACTGTAACAAAGATTTCATACATTACAATACTGGGCTTCCATTTTGAGTGCTGTTGTTTTGACCGTTGCCTCTGGAGCCATCTGACTTAGGTGCGCCCGAACTTGACCTTAGAAGGATAAAATTCTAGATAACAGATATGAAACTTGAGTAAAAAGATGGAAATGGGAGAGGGGGGCGGGGTGAAACTTGTGCAGGAAACGGATTATTTTAAAATCAAGGCCGTGGGAGCAAATGTGGGGAGGAGTACCGTACACGAGCGCCACTTTTTGATAAAAAACCCTATATATTTTTTCGGTACTTATTAATTTTGTTAGTTTATCCAATTGTCATTGGAATGGTCAGATGGACCTGGGGGCGTGAGGGTCTAGTCAGTTTGTATCAATGGGCGGTAGTCAGATTGACTAATCAGGCGAAAAGGGGCTGGGGTAGTTATAGTTTCTGGTCTTTGGCGCTCGAGTACGGAACTCCTTCCCAAATGTGAAATCAGATCAAAACGGGAAAACGAGTACCGTGCGTCCCGACCACGCAGTCAAAACCAACCCATGCCTAATACTTATCCTGTCCCTAACTGTCCTTATCCCTGGCCCTAAACCCAAATCTTATCCCTAACCCTTTCAACAAGAAAACAAACCAAAAATCTGTAAGGAATTGTAACGGTTCAAGGTGGTCCATATGCACGTATCCCCATTCCCGCCCCCAATCCCCCCCCCCCAAAAAGGAGGACGGTAAAAATAGACAAATAGAACGGGAGGTCGGTAGGGTAGGCAGTTCGAAGTACACTGTGTTATCGGAAAGAGCTCTGCAAGTGCCGACCACTTTGAACTCTTCCAATTCTTTACAGACTGCCCCAATATTTTCTGTTTGTTTCTGGTTGAAAGTGCACGGGATGGGAATGTGGGGTTAGGGATAAATAATGGTCAGGGGAGGAGTTCCATATAAGTCACACTATAAGGATACTGCAAGGACGCCACATTGGGAGTGTCCATGTGTGTGTGGGGCGGGGGGTGTCGTAGGGAGCCAGCTCCTCCTCTCGAGTTAGCCCTCTAGATGGATGTTTTTATGGGAAATGAGCGGCTCTGCGATTAACACCCAGAACGTGAATTATGCACCCGATGAAAATTGTGAAACTCATATGGAACACCTTCCGATACCTTGGCAAATTGGAAATCGAAAAGAGCAGGCCGAACAGGCCGCTGCCCCCGGGCAAATATTCTAAAAAGAGAACAAAAAAAAGAATCCCCACCACAACAATAAAATAAAAACAAGAAAAATGAGGTGTAAATGCCAAGGGCAGCGAAACCTCCATAAATGAAGACCTAAACACTAATTTGCCGGGGGAGGGGGGGGGCTCTGCCCCCTGCGACCCCCAGCTCACGGCCGCTCCTAAAGTCGCGTCCTTGTAATATCCTTACATTACAATATAACGCAGAGACAAAACAGACTAGACTCTGAGCGTCACCAGCCTTACACAGAGCAAGATATGGTACTAATAATTATGGTTCCAGGTTTACCAAGATAGTACACGAAGAGTTCAGTACGTCCCGACCACACTCAGACAATCCCGAATACCGGAGGAGTTCCATTTGAGTTACACAATAATTATGGATAATACAAGGAGGAAGGGCACTTGCAAGATAGTCCTGTAAATGTTTTATAGAAAATGCGCAGCTCCGCTATTAACCCACTGAACATGAAATAGATGGAAGACTAAAGTTGTGTAGCTCATATGTTACTCCTCCCAAGGTGTCTTTAACGTGTGCAACGTACACACGGGCCATCCGAATTTTTCGTCCTTATCCGAGAAGACTAGGTGCTCGATCTCACCTACCATAGGATCAGGGACTGGAAAATATGAGAAAAATCCCAAAATTCCAACATGCCTGCGCCGACCGGGATTTGAACCCGGTACCTTTGGCAGGAGAGGCGAGCACCTTGCCTCTATTCCACCGCGTCATGGCAAGTTAATCCTCTAGTGGATGTTTTTATAGTGAATACGCGGCCCAGCAATTAACACTCAGTACATGAAATTTGCGCCAGACTGAAGTTGTGTAACGCATAATTATGGTACTCCTTCCTGTCTCGGTTTTACTCGATGTTAGATGTGAATTATTGAATTAAATGGGACCTCACCCACTGGCAGGACTGAAATAAGCCTGTCTCACTAGTTCAGGGGCGTCACAACTGTCTTGAGTCATCTGGCGGAAAGATAGCCCTCGGGCACAATTGTTTACACAGTCCATTGTGCTCTTGCTGCGCTTTAACTAATAACGATTTGTCAAGGCACATTCAGCAATTTATCAATGTAACCAATGTTTTCTTACTGATCACAATATCCAGAATCCGAACTGCACCAAGTAAAGAATTCACTGACGAGATCCTCTTGAAGTTCTATTATCATTTTCAACCCTAAAAATGGCACTATAGAAATCACCACAGTGAAATTCAACGAGCTGCGACTATCCGTACTCCAATTAGCAGTCAGCTGATTTCTGCACAGGTAGCCAAATAATAGCACGTCAATGGCTCCAACCAAAAGAGTTAATAATCTTTGCCTCCCCAAGAGGATTAGGAGCTGTCTGGTAGCTTCCCACTTTCTAACCGGTTAATTGATTAATGAGCTTTATTTGTTCGCAATACAACTGTCGTGGTCGGCAAGGTTGCAATGCGCACTAGTAATGAGAAGTGCTCATGGATTATGAAAAACGTGTATTGCCTCTGTTAGCTGTGCAGTTGTTGTTTGTTATAATTGTTGTCTGCACATGGCTAGGCGCACTCATGAGACCTACTTGTTCTGTTGCCGCCGTGCCCAGGTTTCATGTTCCCGTTGACTATGTAATGAGTCCGTGTGTCAACATTTGGGCACATCCCCATTTGTACGTCTAGATGTTTGACAATGAGATTGAATCTGCAAATACATCTGCCCTTAAGTCACTACTTTCTGGATGTGCACACTGTAGCATAGCTGTGTATATAGCTACATGTAATTGTTTTTGCCATTCATCCTGACGGTACTCACTAAATGCAATATAAAAATGGCACTCACGCCTTTTCTTAGTAACTTCCAATTGTTCTACGGTTCTAATTCATTCAAGGCAAGACAATGAAGACGATGCAAAATCCTTTCAAGCTCAGCGGATTCCAGTGTTAAACAAATAAAATTGGTGAAAGCCTACAAAGGATTCATGCTGCGCATTCGGCACTTGACATTTACGGCTTTAAATTGGCCGGAACCAAATCAAGAACAGGAAATTTTCTGAATCGTTATCCAGTAGTTCGAGATTTTGAAACATGAAGTTGGAGAGGAGGATTAAAAAAACGCCGGGTGGGGGGGGGGGGGGGGGGGGGGGGAGAAATGTGGGTCGGAATCTCTCTCTCTCTCTCTCTCTCTCTCTCTCTCTCTCTCTCTCTCTCT
>OZ007568.1:54210512-54274492 GCA_963931925.1 Onchidella celtica | reverse complement strand
TCTCTCTCTCTCTCTCTCTCTCTCTCTCTCTCTCTCTCACTTGTTTAATTATACTGAATCCATTAATAAAATAATTTTATTCCAGTTTCGTACCCACATTAGTCCCCCCTGCCCCCTCTTTTTTTCAATTTCCTATTCTCCTTCGTGTTTCAAAATCTCGAACTACGGTCTAACGATTCAGAAACGTCCTGTTCTTGATGCGTCCATTCCAAAGTAAAGCCAAAAATGTCATGTGCCCTATGAAATATAAGAAAAGAAAAAGTAAAAACTACTGAAATGATATGGAAATATGAGTACATTTAAATTTACACAGTACACAGTCAGGTTAGACTGAATGAAACACTAGGTCTAGCCTTTTGGCGGACATCACAAAAGTTTTTCCATAGATCTGTAAATGAGTATGAAAACTATGAGAGAGAGAGAAACAGAGACCGGGAGAGAGAGAGACAAACAGACAGACATGGAGACAGACAAACAGACAGAGACAAGGAGGGGAAGACAGAGAAAGACAGACAAACAGACAGGCACAGAGACGGAGAGAGAGAGAGAGAGAGAAACAGAGACCTGGAGAGACGCACAGATCGGCACAGACAGGCGCAGAGACGGAGAAAGAGAGAGACAGAGAAACAGAGACGGGGAAGGAGAGATAAAGAGAGACAGAGAGTCAACAAAATGCAAAGAATAACTGAAATATGAGAATATTTCATCCAACAATCTTATCACCTCCAACTATTCTTTCCACGGCTTCTTTTTTCTTCAAGCTTGATATAAATCTATTCACTTAACTCTATAAAAAGCTCAATAGGCTATATAAACGCCAAGCCATTCTATTGCAACGTTCGATTTATTGATCAGTCCCAATGTGATGGAATCGTGCCTGTGACTGTATCAATTATCGATTTACCGACCGTGATGAGGATGTCTCCTGGCGGTTTTAGCACAAATATTCTATCGTATCATTCCTAATGTCTTGTGCAGTGAGAGATAACATTGAAACAAAGAGAAAGGACGGTGCAGACAGTCGGCTTGTTTGACACGCATTCAGCAACAATTTTAAAATCTGGTCTCTATGGATGTAATCGAAGGAAATCGACCAGACTCATTCTTTGTGGAGGATACGGAACATAATATGATGTGAAATTAGAGGAAAAAAAAGGGGGGGGGAGGGGAGAGTGTGTGTGAGATGTTTAGGCGGGGGGGGGGGGGGAGGAAGAGGTTCGGGGCAGAAGGGGAGCCTGTGCAAAGCTGGTAATAGGCCCAGACCAGAAGGGAATTATAAGTCCCCATTTCGAAATGCTCGTCAAGTATGTTTCTAATGTGTGCTAAATATATATGATTTATTTATCCATATTTTATCTGTATTATTCTTTTGTGAATCTTCATGTTGACCCCCCCCCCCTCCAACCCCCGACCCACCTTACGTTATCAATATTCTTTACCAAAGCATCACTCTTTTACCCCTAGCAGAGGAAGTCGACCCCCCCCCCCTCAAAATCGCAGAGGCCCATGTCAACTGGTCCATCTAGCCCAGCCCCCAATTTGCTCTGGCCTGGGAATGGGGGTGCGTTGTCTTTGATTATGTTAGAACAGCAAATAAGAACAGTAATTTCACAGATTTGAGACCCGGGAGGCGTTTTAGTGTGGACGCTTCACAATCTAGAATGTGGAGCTTTACGTGGACAGTGGTTTAAAATGTTCCATCTAAAAATTCACTTAGTCTGAGTGTCGCGATGTGGGTTAGATGGGGATATTTCGACTGACACTCTTTCGAGGTCCGCTCCCACAATCGACGAACACACAAAAAAAAAAATACTTGCACTCTAAAAACTAAATAAATCAATTGCTTTGATTTTTAGCAGAACTGTACGGCAGTTTAATTACAGGAATTAATGTAACAAATATAATTATAAATATAAATATCAATTCAAAAGCAACTGAATCTAACTAATGAAACTACAGCTTTCTATAAAGACTAACGTATTCAATCTAACTACTTGCAGGTCATATGAGTTATATGCCAAATAGAATCCGCGCACGTGGCGACGGATATAACAGTTTAAATTCTATTAATTCAATGAGACATGTTATGATATGGACATTTCCTCTAGACACGCCATGGAGAATGCTTGTACAACCATGCGTTGTCTGGCGGTAGCTCTGAAACTGTCTTCAAAAGTAAGTAGAACGGTTCACTTTCATCATTACAAATTAGTATGGACTCTCACCATGAGGCCCTCACTGGGAGTGAGAGCGCTGGATGTAAACGCTGTGGGTTTATATCAAACCAAGTAGCTTAGGCTCTGGAGCTTTAAATCAGGCTCCTCACAATGGACTGCTCAACTGCATCTCTATGTCTCTCATCTGGCTGAGGACTATCGCCGTCCACCTCGTAAATGGATTTTCTACATGTGGCCCAGAACTAAGTTCTGTATGGCCTTAAATACTGGACTGCATCTGCAGCTTACCGTCTAATTCCTGGATTGTGATTGGTGCAACCACTTCTAGCTCAGCTGCCGAACTGAGTTATTTTAAGTAACAGCCCTACGCAACGACCTTGGGTCGACATCAAAGGTCGAATCACTCAAGACAATAAAATGTAATTTTATAGCAATAAATTCTTAACATGTTCAAAACCCCGAGCTTTTACTCTGGATCACGGATTTTCTGTACGTCAACAGACGTCTCAATAACATTTAATTCCTACTCACCCCTTCCCTCTCTACTAAACCTAGTTCAAAACACGAGATATAAAAAGTGCTCAGCCATGCACACCTACGCTGTCCGTCTATCCTTCCCCACATCTTCTGTCTGTCTATTATAAAAAAAAACTGTTCAAAACAAATTGTTTACGAGACCAAGTTATGCTGGCTCGCACAATAATTACGTTTGTAAAAATTACTCACTGCTCTCTCACAAAAATTTAGTCAGTGGAAACATTTATGAATTAAATCTGTTCTTGACACTGAGGTGCAACTTCTTGTCCCCCCGAATGTTTATTTTTGTAAGATCCACAATAAGAAGCAAGGTGTTTTCTTACATAATTTACATGCTCACTTTTAAAGCTTTAATTTCTATATTATATATGGCAAATATCTTTCATGAATCTATTTGGAATGTCTCAAAAAATGTATCCATAAATGAACTGCCTGATATTGTTTGCAACTCTGTTGAAGTATCTGGCCCAGACCGGCCACCAGTTTATGCAATAACTGAAATAATAACGCATCTGCCCACTTTAATTTTAATTGTAAATGCTGGATATATCTTAATTGACACTATAATTATTAATAAATATTCGAAACGTCTATACAGATGTATACTTTTTTTCTTTCTTTTTTTTTCTGGACATATTTTGTAGTAAAAAATGAGCTCAGTTCAAAACCAACGTAGCAAAAGAGAATTAACTTCTAATTACTGCATAGACGAAAGGCATGCTTCAGTCATAGCCTCCAAGTTGCTAAAGCGGGGCAAGAAAGAGAGGTTCTGAGTCAGGGGCCTACATGGAATGTTTACTAATGTATAAAATAGCATTTAAGGGTGGAGCTGCACTGTTCCAGATCTTTTCATCTTGTGCGATGGCTATTTTATAGTTTACCTGCCCACTGCCTCTGTTTCCCCCAGTTATGTCAATCAAAGCTATAAATCGATATTATACCAATATCGAAAGAGGCAGGCTCTAATCTGAAGATGATGTGTGGAATAATATTATAAATAATTATCCACGAAAAGTCACAGGTCTATAAGGAATAGGTACGAAAATGTCCAGCTAAAGAGTTAATTCTAACCATCTTGTACATCCCTTTTTGGGTGCATTTCTTCCTTTGTTGGATTTATACCCAAAAATTAAAAATGATCTGTTTGTCTGTTTGTCTGTCTGTCTGTCTTATCTGCCTGTCTGTCTCTCACTCTCTCTCTCCCTCTTTCTCTCTCTCTCCCTTCTCTCTCTCTCTCTCTCTCTCTCTCTCTCTCTCTCTCTCTCTCTCTCTCTCTCTCTCTCTCTCTCAATTCTGTAATGCACCAGGTTACATAACATTTAAAGTGATGTGATGAATCTGTCAAAAAAAGTCACCTCACCTGTCACCTGCCGGCTTCATCGTCATCGATGTTAGCTGCTACAGTGGATGTCACGACAAATTCTCCTCCACCCAATCCTGTCCTTAGCTTTCCTAGTTAGTTCACTTATTTCCAGCTGGCTGACTTTCTTGATGTTATCGTGATATGTAGTGGGTGGTCTTCCTTGTTTTCTCTTTGTTTCTGTCTTTCCTTGAAGGATTGATATCATAAGGGCCGTGCTTTTGTTTCGGGCCGCGTGGCCGATGTATGCAAGTCTTCTTTTATTTATTTCAGGTGTTATTCTTCTGGTGGTGCCAAGCTGTTCTAAGATGCTTGTATTTGTTCTCCTTTCTGTCCAACTTATTCTGAGTAGCCTTCTGTAAAGCCACATTTCAGCTGCCTCCAATCTTGTTATGTCTGCCTTTTTGAGTGTCCAGGCTTCACAACCATATAGTAGGACTGGCCAGATCAAGCACTTAAGTATGTTCACTTTGAGGTCCGTTGGTGTGCCTCTATCCTTCCAAATGTTGTTTAGTTGAACCATTTTGTGTTTTGCCATTCCTATCCTTGTTTTTATGTCCTTTGAGCAGCTTCCATCTTGCGATTTATGTGATCCTAGGTATTTGAAATCAGTCACTTTTTCTAGTGCTGTTTTGTTTACTAGTATCTCCTGGTGTTCATGGTGCCCTGTTCCAGTATGCATGACTTTGGTTTTCTTAGCATTTAGGTGTAGGCCTGCTGTCTTGCCCGCTTCATCCACTCTGTGCAACACTCTTTTCATGCTGGTGATGTTATCTGACATAAGAGCTGTGTCATCAGCGTAGCGAAGGTTTGTGATGTTTCGGCCTCCGATCTTTATTCCCATATCTTCTATGTCTGCGTTTCTCATGATCTGCTCAGTATAAATATTGAAAAGATGAGGTGAAAGTATGCAACCCTGTCTGACTCCTTTCTCGATGTTGAAATATGGACAGTTCTCATTGTTCCATCTAATCGTTGCCTTTTGTTCGTGGTATAGTGCAGCGATGAGGGTCACAAGGTGTTTCGGGAATCCCATCTTAATCATTATATCGAACAGGTGATGGTGATAAGTACAGCCCTTTAATTGATTGTCAGATTTTGACGCTATCGTTAAGTTCAGACAAATTTCAATGCAAATGGGACGCAGAGGAAGTCAATTTAAATGTCCATCTTGCGAGTATGAAAAGGGAAATGAATATGACAACTGGAGTCACCCATGCTCTTGTAATGGTTTAGTCCATTGTGTTTCAAAATGTGTAACACGAAGCGGTCGGTAATGAGTTGCTGACGCTAGTCATATCCTTACAAGAACAGTTTTCTCCTCAGTTCTTGTTCGATCCAACTCCACTTTTTGCACAGCTGGGAAATTCGACGTTAAACGTTTGCGGTTTTAGTTATTATGATATGAATTTAAAATAAATCGGAACTGTGAAACAGCTTGATAAGAGCCAAAACGCATTTTAAACAAGTGTCAAAGTGTGCATTGGTTATACCTCTTGTGCGTACTAAAAGATCTCCAGTTTTTCAGAAAATGGAGATAGAACAAACATGAAGTCACGATTTTTTCGAGCTTTCAAACTAAGGCAATTACTGATAAAATGATTTATATATATGTTGTTACATGCACGTCCGCGCCGGACACGTAACTATCCCTAACCCTGTCCTTATCGTCAAGCCTAAATCTTATGGAATCCCTAACCCTGCCCCCTACTCTTTCAACCAAAAAACAGGAAGGGAACAAAAAGAAAATCTCAAAAGAAAAATTAATTAAGGCACGTACATAAACAACATTCTATTTTTCTTTCGCCTGGCCTCACTTTTGTCAGTCTATGCTAAGCGTGCAATTGCCACCCTGTTGAGTTGGAATCGCGGCGCATTTTTTAAACCCATTTACCATATCCATCATTATTATTATTACTTGTATTATTATTATTATAAAGATGAATGAATGGCGATAAGCACACATGCGAGACACGGGCAGATTACAGAGTCGATAGGAACAAGAAACTGAGACACGACTCCAGCACGGTGCCAACTCGCATGTGCGCGCTCACCCAGCCAGGAATCATACGAAAATCTTACATGTACGACTGACTTCACGTTTGCACAGAGGAATGACATCATTCTTACAGAGCTCCGCTGGTTACGACATCGTGCCGCTGTCGTCTTGATGTACGGACCCCCCCCCCCCCCCGGGTAATCCTATACAAATATATATCTCGGATTGACGTAAGCGATGCTGGCTGGGGAGCTTAAAACAGCAATATGACCCCATGAGAAATTATACAAAGGCCAGAGTCCAGCGACGCTTGATTGTATCCACTTTTCGTTCCAAAGCTCTGAAACCTTGTGGGTCTGAAGCTGGGTTTTCATAAGTACGGAAACGGCAACAGAAATGTCAAAAACCCATCAAGTAGTGAATAGAAAGAACATTTTCATGCGTATTGAAATGCCGTTTCCGCACACATTAGAATTATTATTAGAAACACTTTCTTTTTACCATTTGATGAATTTGGGACGTTTCCGTTGCCGTTTCAGTTTCCGTCCACGGGAAAACACGGCTTGAGACTTTTTTCCTCCATGTTGATTTATATGGTAGCAATTTGTTCCGTTTGCTTTTATCACAGGACATGGGCGGGCCATTAGCAACGACATTCTGTTCATCTCATAAATCTGATTACAGAGCCAAGAATGGATCCTCAAAGGAAGTTTCATTCTATAAGGGCGACATTTCAACCTGTACTTGGTATGATCAATGACAATCCAAGGCCAAATAACGCAATCTGGCACCCGACATAGGTGAGTTTGGAAGGAAATGATATTGCGATAAAAATGGTTCAACTCTGTTGAACGACTTCGATATATATTGTTGTTTTCTTTTGTGTTGTTTTTGTAGTGGCGATGATGATGATGATGATTATGATGATGACATGATGATGGTGATGAGTTGGTGATGATGGTGATGGTGAAGATGAATAGATGATGATGATTATGATGACGATTAGGGTGATGATGATGATGCTGATGATGGCAGTTTTCTTTTGCCTTTGTTGGCAATCACCTTTGCCTAGTAAAAGTAGTATACACGTGTACATTCCATACGGTAGATGTGGCTTATGAAGTTATATCTGTCTTCGATTTCTGTTCTCTGAAAGTCTCTGGGAAATTAACCGTCTCTTTACTGCTTGGTTATCTGCCAGCACACGTTATAGTATGGACTGTGAACCCTCTTAACCCTTTCAACGCCAAAGCAATACTGCTAATGCTATGGTCTTTGTTGTTCTTGTCCCTTTTATGAATGATTATTTTAGTTAGTCCAAAAGTAGATGGAACTTTTAAGACAGAATTAATCTAATGTCTAAGACTTCGTAATTTGTGTTTGACAAATTCGCAGTCCACCTACAAAAGAGTCTTCGTGACAATACACTGTTGGCAGGTTAAGTTACAGAGTTTGAGTCTGCGTTCTGTTTAAGGGACAGTCGGCAGCATAGCGGCCTCTTTGCACCCATCACAGTGCTTTGGGATACCCTGCTGTAGCTTCATTAACAGAGACAGAGCTTGGATTAGATTACATAAGTAAATTAAATAAGTAAAAGAAAAATACCAAAAACAATTAGCCCTGCTTAAAATACAAAAAGAATGCAAAGGGAAGAAAAATAGCCCATAGAGTATTCAATGTCTGTTGATTCATAAAGAGATTACAAGGTGTGGTTGAATAATATCCACGGCCTTGGTCTTTGCTTCCCGGGCATTAAACATAGGACATGCCTCAAACATGCTCTTGCTAACCTCGCCCCGAATCTAACTTTGGCACCAGTGCCACGCCTTCGGCATATTTAGTATTTCATCACATCAGTGCTGATCACGTTTGAACTGCTTTATGCTTAATCCAATATTTATGCGTCGATTGGAGACCGTGGTGACCATAGCAAAGCTGACTTGATGCTGTTGACGATGAGGTGAGCTTGAGTTTGGGTTTATCTGCGCGTCGGCGCCTTTCACGATCTATTTATGGTACTTTATTTATGTTTGGTATCCAGAACTCCATCAATTTAATTTCATAAATAGAATTGAAAAAGTGGAATTGGGCCGTACACGTGGGGAGGATGAATGACATTGACAATAGGTGGACAAAATGCTGCACTGAATGGCAGCCAAGGACAGGGAAAAGTACAAGAGGACGACCAGGAAGAAGATGGAAGGAGGACATTACAAAGAGAGGAGGAACAACATGGATGAGGAAAACAACAAACAGAAGAGAATGGAAAGCATTGTCGGAGGGGCTACGTCCTGCAGTGGTTGGACAACGCCTAGGTGAAAGGTGAAAAGTGTGAAAGAGAATTGAATAGTTCCGTATAAATTTTCTTGCACTGGTAAAACCTCAAACGATATTTTGTACAGATCTGAAAAGAGTTTTGGAAATGTGCATGAAACTTTTTAACTCAAATTGTAAATCTTAGCTTCTTTCAGACAGGACAAGACACGTTGCGCGTCCATGCCAGAAAATAATTCGTTCATGGATCCGAAGGCATAGTGTTTTCTTCGGATATGCAGCAGGAAGAGGTGGTTTTTGTTCTTTCATCATTCTCAGAAATCATCTTTGCCTGATATGACAAGAGTATTCCATAAGATAGCTCGTAGATGTGTCGTTATAAAACCATTTGACTCTGAATTCTGTTCACTAAAAGTCTCTTAGAATAGTGGAAAATTATTCGTTGCTAATCTTAGTTTTCTGTCAGTTCATACGCAACCAATGAACCTCCAGAAAGTTACAGTGAAGGATAAAATAAGTAGAACAAAAATCAAAAATGAGGGGGGAAAATGGCCAGGGGGGGTAATAAAAGGATGCAAACAGGCTAGAGGAAAAGAAAATCTCCTGGCGTATTCAATATCTGTTGATGCATAACAAAATTACAACCTGTCGCTGAATGGCGGAATGTTTTGATCTTTGCCTCCCGGGCATAAAACCTAAGACATTAAGACATGAATCAAGCAAACATGCTCTTGCTGACCTCGCCCCGAATCTAACTTTAGCACCATTGCCACGCCTTTGGCATATTTCATCATATCAGTGTTGATTACGCTTGAACTGCTTTACATTCAATATGCATCGATTGGAGACCATGTTTGACTTACATCTTTTGGCATAGTTTTCTTGTTCTCTGTTTGGTTTCCCACCTCTCAGAGGCAGTCAAGGGCATCGATTCTCTGTAAAAGCGGCGTGTCCAACGTCTGTTCAACTTCACGTCATCAATTATAGCAAGGCGAGCAAAGATCGTGGGACTGCCGTTTTGTTCACATCCTGCAGCGTTTACTCACACACAAATTGACCCTTTGCTGAATGGCTTGCACGAGCTTTGGCTTAAGTCGGCATACCTCGAGTTTGCCTACATGCCTGGGCAATTTCCACTGAAGTCGTTGGAAACTGGTTTGCTGACACCCTTCTGCGTTTGCTCACATCAATTTGACCCTGGCTGAATGACTTGCTCTAGCTTTAGCTTCGGTTGATGTACCTTAAATTCACCTACATGCCTGAGCAATTTATACCAAAGTCTTGGAGGATGGTTCAATGTTGAAGTCCTAAAGTTGCGTTCTCATGTGTACGGAAATGGCAACGGCAAAAAATCCTTCATATAATAAAATGAAATATTGTTTCCATGTGTACGGAAACGGCGGGGGGGGGGGGGGGACATTCTTTCTATCTCACTACTTGAAGGCTCTTTGACGTTTCCGTTTCTGTATACATGAGAACCCAGCTTTAAGCTGTGTTTTCATGTGTACCCAGCTTTAAGCTGTGTTTTCATGTGTACGGAAACGGCAAAATCCATCAAGCAGTAAAGAGAAAGAGTGTTTCCATGTGTGCAGAATGTCGTTCCCGTAGAAATGACAATTTTCTTTCTGTTTCACTAGTTGATGGGTTTTTGAAGTTTCCATTGTCATTTCCGTTTCCGTACACATGAGTTAACCCAGCTTAACGCGTTTACTGACACAAATTTGACCCTCGCTGAATGGCTTGCTTAAGCTTTGTCTGACTGATATTGTCATACCTGGAGTGACCTACACGCCTGGGCGTTTTACAACGAAGTCTTTGAGAATGGTAAACATAGATCTATGCCTGGGAGATCATTAATCAGCTTCTGGTGCTTCTATGCACGGGCCTCGACCGTAAAATGCACTTTTGGCTCAGGATAATTATGAAGATGCGTGTATCTGTTATTTCCAAATGATTGCCCACTTGTCTTCGCTGGCTACTTTTCCTAAAGAAGCCAGAAATCTATGGTATTGGTAGAAGTGTGGGGGGGGGGGGGGGGGAACCTGTCATTGGATGGTGAAAAAGTATTTGGGTACTGATGAAAAGTGGTGTCGGTGTTTGTTTTTCAAAGATAAGGGGGTACTGGAAAGATGAGGGAAAGTAGAGGCTTTTAATGGAAGTGGTACGGAGATCTATTCTCTGTTCTCAAAAATACCTTTCGCATTAGATTCAGATTAGGCTTACTGCTACAGTTCTGGTACAACTCAAAACACCAGATGGACACTTTTAGTTTTAAAAAGGAGTTCTTGTAACAAAATTTATGAAATCCACCAGGGTGCGATGTAGAGAATAAATTTTAAAAAATAAAGAGACAACCCTAACGTCCCTTGATGATAAGATTAAGATTTTATTATTTTCGCACAGGAAACTTCGATAAGCTCATGTGGAGTTCAGATACATTATTAATAGTGGGTTTGATTAATCATTACACGACACTGAAAAAACTGCCATTTACCTGCAACATATTGATTATTATGTTAACGACACTGAAGATAAATGTTCACCATAATAAAATTTAACATTTCCCGAAATATTGTAAAAGATTTTGAATCCAGCATTTAAATCACTCTTAGGCCTACGTATTCTGCGCAATGTAGTGGTGTCAAAATTTCAGCGTGCCCAAGACATGAAATTTCCCGATGTGCGGTGCTCCATTGTTGATTCTTTTTCAACACAATATTTTAGATTGTGACCATTATTCTGGAAATGAAAAACGTTGCTTTTCTGTCTCAAAGTTTCAGGGGTTGGGAGCTAAAGGCTTGATTTGGCACATTGCCTGTTGTGCAATGTTGCAAGTTGCAATCAGTCAGTTCTTTCACAAACAGATGTACAGGCCACTAAATAGTGGAATCTAGTTTAATTTGCCATACCTTGTTTTCCTCACGCTAAAATTTCATGATTGTGTTTGTTGTGTAATGGAGAGATCTGAAAACTGAATGGTGCAGTTTTAAACAACATTGTCTTTGCCTCAGTTAAAAAAGTAGCTGATCAAATTATTGCTTCGTTCAATTAATGCCAGATTTTCCCCCTATGTTTCCAAAGCAGACAGAATTAAACCTGTTTCATCGCGGAACTTGGACTGTGCGGGCAAGGAGGATCCGATACTTAGAGACGCCGTGAGTCGTGATAGTAGTACCGAGTGCCAAACAGCTGTTGCCATTTTCCGAAAGCCCTCTCGTTGAAAATACTTGCGTTTCCCCAGTTAGCTGTGAGGGAAGACAAAAGATAATGCATTGGATGCTTGAACTAACTCCATTCCACTAGGTTTAGTCGTTTTAATTTCGATTGCCCAATAATAATTATAAACGTGTCACCATCCATCTCATTTAGACAGATCAGTGCATCTGTATTAGAAAAAGCGTGATCAACATTTAGGTATACTTTAGTGCCTGGAATATTGTTCCGTGAGTATATTAGTTCAAGGTGAACACACAGTTAAGTTTTAGGCACAGTTCAGACTGTAGAAATGGTTGTTTTTAACAATTTGGTCTAAATATTATATTTTCACAAGTTCCCAAGAAGCAAACTAAAATCATGCTACAGTCTGACAAATGAAAAATCGATTCCATAAGGTTTGGTGTGAAGCATGAGTGTTTGCAAAATCCAAAAGAAATTTTAGAGAAAATCTATGTTGATTCCGCTTATTCTAAAAAGGAGGTACCATAGCAGAGTTGGCCAAACCACGGCTCTTTTACCTTCAATATGCGGCTCGTGGAAATTATGTTGGCTGAGCTCTTTTTTCATCACAGTTAATATAAAAGGTAATTTTTTTTTTCAAATTTCAAGTTTTGTTATGTACTTGTATTTGTGATTCTGAAGCTAATACGAATTAACATGTTAAAAACCTGCCTATGCATGAGTAAATGTTGTTGCATAAGTGTCTTACTATAACTGAGCTAGAGGATGAAGCTGTAAGCAGCTGAAACTTTGTGACTACGCCATCAAAAATTATGAAACTTGGTGTACTGCATCAATTTTTGACGAACAGTTACGTGGACTCATCCATTTAGGACAAGATTCAACCTTTGATATTATTTTTTAACGATTTTTTTGAGTCGCGAAAAAGGAGGCAGATTTTTGTCGAATAAACTGGAAAAGTGTGACCGGAAATTGCGCTCTACGTCACTGTTTACAATTACATTGCTGGACGAAAGTCAACTTACCACATCAGTGTATTCTGCAAGGAATTGTGGTGTAACAAAACGACATATTAGGCTTGGCATCGAATTCAAGTGTCGTTATGAATGCGACCTAGATCTAGATATACAGCTGGACTTGATACATACGCGGAAAATTTGAAGGATTTATCTTGCCGGGGTCGGCTAGTATTTATTAATGTTCATAAAGAATTTTTATAACAAAATGTATATGTAACAGTTTTAACAATAAAAACGTGTGTGTAAATTTTGTTCATATTATCTTGTGGCTCTCCAGCATCTGAAGTTTACTGTAAGTGGCTCTCACGTCAAGCAAGTCTGGCCACCCCTGCCTTATAGCAACGCTGTTTTGAAGCGGTCTGTCTACTGTGAGTTATTTAGGATTTATGATATAGTTCCTTACTCAACCAATCTTTTGTTACACGGCTGTCCGACCAGTGCGGTAACCGTGTGTTGTAGTTGACTGGAAGGGGCATGTAAGTGGGAGAGAAATACGGATGCTCGAACAGGTCACAGTCTTCAGGGCGTCGCAGATGTCTGAAAAACATCATTGAATAAAAGAATTACTGTATAACAGGGGTGGCCAAACTTGCTTAATGTAAGAGCCATATATGGCTTCAGCTGTTCGAGAGCTACAAGATACGGCCAAAAGGTACATACTTATACACGATTTTAGTGTTACATATACATGTACATATTATTACAAACATTTTATTTAAATATTAAAAAATTCATGTATGCAACAATAATTATGTATGCAGCTTTCTAAACTGTTAATCGTATGGGTTCCAGTAGTCACAAAGTACGCATATGTACCAAATGTTTTCAAAATCTTGACATGATGATTGTTCTTTTAACTCTACTGAACGTATTAGCCCTCGCCGTACGTCGGGGGTCATTAGAGACCCCACGCCCTCTAAAATGTGCTCTCATTAATTCAATTTTAGTTCCAGGAGCTCGATACTCCATGTATTCCTCAATGACGTCATCGCCCATCGACTCATATATTCAAAATTAAAAAGCATTGGAATCTTTTTCTCACCAATGCATGTGCATTTCTACTACCCTTTCCCGCTATGTAAAATGTGGGGTTGTGACAGACCCCTCAACGTACGGGAAAGGTAGTAAAAAAGGCGACGTAGGGCGAGGGTTAAATAAGGCAATGAACTGCGGCAACATCTGAGAGAAATATGCGAACCTGCATTTCAGTAAAATATTAAGTCTGCCAAAAACTGAAATAAAAGGGTAAAAATAAAAAGACGTGGTGAAAAATAGAGCTCAGCAATCATATTTCCACGAGCCGCATATAAAAGGCCAAAGAGCCGCATGTGGCTCCCGAGCCGCTGTTTGGCCACCTCTGCTTTATAACATTAAAGCTGGGTTTTCATGTGTTCGGAAATGGAAACGGCAACGGCAACAGAAACGTCAAAAACCTTTAAAGCAGTGAAATGTTTTCATGTGTACAGAAACGCCGTTTAACCCCTGAAACATAGGTGAATAAGCAAGGCAAATGAAGGTGCATCGTTGTTGAGGTGGTCCAATTTTTTTTTTCTCAGAATCGTGTGTTAATTTAGAACTGAATAAGACACGACAATTTGTGGAACAAATACTGCCCTGACCTGAATGTTTCATTTCTGGGCTAATCATTGTGATGCATTAAAGTTTCCTTATTCTCTGTATATTCTTTATGCTTGTATTTAGTAGTTACCAGTAGCAGATTTTTTCTGACCTGACTGATTTTTTCTGGGGTCAGGTCAGAAAAATCTGCTGCTGGTAACATGGGGTCAGGTCAGAAAAATCTGCTACTGGTAACATGTAATCCAGTACAACCTGTTTCATGAACTGGTACGCTAGCATGGTATCAGTGGGCGTGCACCTGTCGGTGCAAACGGCCAGGGCGGAGGAGGTTTCATCTAACCCAACGGCCACATGCTAGGGCACAATGTGACCCTCAGTACTTGAGTCCTTCATATTGGCCCCCGGTAGCGGTGTGGTCATAGGCTTGTTTGCCTAAATCACAGACGAAGAATTGAGCAAACTTCCCGGACGCAGCTTCGAAGCTGGCGGCAGCAGGCCAGTGGTTGATTGATAGGGCAGATGGCCATATACCGTCACTCTGGCCTGGATATCGTGACACAGAGCATCCACCAGTATTGGTGTTCTTTGGTTTGGGTCTTTCACCCTAGTCAGTTGGGACTGCGAGGCTGTGGAGTAGCCTACAGGCGGCCGGTCAGGCAATATGACTGTCCCTCTGGCATCCTCCTGCACCTGGATACATTTCCAATCGTCTTGACCCTGTCTTGCCACTTGGATAAGTTGTGTCCAGGCGAGAGAGTGAGTCTGATGTTTGCGCAGCTCTTTCTCACTAAAAACAAATTCTTTGCGCCAGTCTTAACACTCACCTCGTCTTCTTTCATCTTTGTCTCGTCTTCTTTCCTCTCAAAATTCCAACGGCGATGGGCGAGTGCGGTGGCAGCAGGTTTGGATAGACTGGAAGCTGTTAGCACAGACCTACACGTTGGTGGCTGTGGGCTATGGTCGCTTCATCGTCGATTGAAGTGGAGGCGTGGGGAGGCAGCACCCACAGTAGCTGAGCAGCCTTATTTAAGGATAGCACTGCTCACCTCAACTGAGGAAGGGGCTAGAAAAGGTGCCCTAAAGAAAGCCCACTTCACATCAACTTGACTGGTATACCGCGACCAGTGGGGATCCCTTTTTGCGGTCGAAACCAAAAGAAATTCAGCTTACTCAGGCTAGGAGCCTGGAATATACGCACACTACAGGACAACTCAAACAACCCGGAAAGACGCACTGCACTTATTGCCATTGAGCTCAGCAGGTACAACCTGGACATAGTGGCACTCAGTGAGACCAGACTCCCTGATAGTGGCCAACTCAAAGAGCTCAGTGGTGGATACACCTTCTTCTGGAAAGGCAAGGGTGCAGTCGAACCGAGACAGCATGGTGTTGGGTTTGCAATTAAAAATGACCTTGTCAGAAACTTGCAGTCCATGCCAATTGAAATAAATGACAGGCTAATGACACTCAGGATCCCAGTTGGGAAAAGCCAGTCAGCCACCCTCATTAGCGCATATGCGCCCACCATGACAAACCCAGATGAAGCCAAAGACAAGTTCTATTCTGATCTAGAATCTGTCATATGCTCTGTCCCGGCAGCTGATAAGCTGATTCTCTTGGGGGACTTCAATGCTAGGGTTGGCTCCGAAATCTCAGCGTGGCCAAATGTTTTGGGCCCTCATGGAGTTGGTTCATCCAATAACAATGGGTTGCGCTTACTTACTTTGTGCGCTGAATTTGGCCTGTTCATTACCAACACAAATTTTAGTCTCCCCGTGAGAAACAGAACGTCATGGATGCATCCCCGCTCAAAGCATTGGCATCTCATAGACTATGTCATTGTGAGGAAGACTGACAGAAAGGATGTCCTTGTAACAAAGGCGATGTGTGGTGCCGAGTGTGGAACTGACCACAGACTCATTGTTTGCAAGCTCAGACTAACATTGAGGCGCAATAGACGCCCTCAAGGGAAAGCGCCACCTAAACGCCTAAATGTTTCAAAACTCTGCTCAGCTGAGAAACAGAGCGAGCTCTCATCAGAACTCTCCTCAAAATTGGATTGCATGACTTTTGACCCTGAGAACATTGAACAGAGCTGGACTGACCTAAATACGACTGTACACTCTTGCGCCAGCAGCACAGTTGGTTTTCCTGTCCGCAAGCACCAGGACTGGTTCAATGATAATGATAATGAAATCAAAGTGCTCATCAAAGAAAAAAATAGTCTCATCCAAGCTCACTGCAGTGACCCCTCTTCCACAGCAAAAGCTGATGCACTGCGTGCATGTAAGGATGTACTCCAGAAGAAGCTGAGGAAAATGAAAAATGACTGGCTTGAAGAGCGAGTAAGAGAAACTCAGAAATATGCTGACACAAACAACACTAGAAAGTTCTTTGAGAGCCTCCGAGCTGTGTTTGGACCATCCCGCTGTGGCACTACGCCACTTCTTGCGTCAGATGGTTCAACACGCATTGTTGAATTGAATGCCATAATTCAGCGTTGGGCAGAACATTTCGGAGGTGTGCTAAATCGGCCATCAAATATAAATACTGAGTCCATTGACCGCCTCCCTCAGACTCCTATTAATGCAGCTCTTGCCAAGCCATTCACAGCAAATGAGACCCGAACTGCCACAAATCAGATGTCCTTTAACAAATCACCAGGCGTGGATTCAATTCCTGCTGAGGTGTATGCCTTCGGTGAAGAAAAGCTTATTGAAAGGTTGACCGAGTTGTTCAATCATATGTTGAAAGCAGGGAAGCTGCCACAGGACTTGAAAGATGCTTCAATCATCCATCTGTACAAAAACAAAGGGGACAGCCAAGTCTGTGACAACCATCGGGGAATCTCTCTACTTTCAATTGCTGGCAAAATATTGGCAAGAATGCTTCTGAATCGCCTTCTCGTCAAATGACTTGCTTCCCGAGAGCCAATGTGGCTTTCGTAAAGAGAGGGGAACGGCGGATATGATTTTTGCTGCCAGACAGATTCAGGAAAAATGCATGGAACAAAATAAAGCGCTGTATATCACATTTGTTGACCTCACAAAAGCATTTGACACAGTGTGTCGTGAAGGCCTCTGGAAAATCTTGGCGAAGTTTGGGTGTCCACCCGAATTCATCACAATAGTGCGCCAGTTTCATGATGGCATGCAAGCTGCAGTCAAAAGCAACGGCAGTGTTTCAGAGCCCTTTGCTGTCACAAATGGGGTAAAACAGGGTTGTGTCTTAGCCCCAACTCTGTTCAGCATCATGTTCTCTGCAATGCTACAAGAAGCCTTTAGCTCTCCTCCTCAAGGGGTAAGCATCAAGTACCGAACTGATGGCAGTCTATTCAACCTCAGGAGACTTCAGGCAAAAACCAAAACCAAAAGTACTCAAGTCTGTGACCTACTATTTGCTGATGATTGTGCACTTCTGGCACACGATGAGGATAGCATGCAAAACTGTGTTGATAAGTTCTCTAGTGCCTGTGACAACTTTGGCCTCACAATAAGCACAAAGAAGACGGAAGTGCTCCATCAGCCTACTCCAGACGACAAGTATCCTGTGACCCCAAATATCAAAGTCCATGACAGTCTTCTGAAGGTGTCGGAGAACTTCACCTATCTTGGCAGTACACTGTCTTCCGAGGCTCGTGTTGATACTGAAATTCTCTCAAGAATCAGCAAAGCCAGCTCTGCATTTGGCAGGCTTCGAAAGAGAGTATGGGATGTTGCCGGCATTCGCACAGACACTCTGAAAGTGTACAATGCTGTGATCCTTACCACCCTACTCTATGGGGCTGAAACCTGGACAGTGTACCAATCGCATGCCAGAAAGCTAAATCACTTTCATCTGGCCTGCCTTAGAAAGATCCTAAGGACCAAATGGCAGGATAAAAGTCCAGACACTGAGGTCCTCAATCGTGCCAAGGAATTGAGCATCTTCTGCCACCTGAAAAAAATTCAGCTACGTTGGGCAGGACATGTTGTCAGAATGCCCGACTCCAGACTCCCTAAGCAAATCTTCTTCTCTGAGCTCTCCAATGGAACGAGGAATGTTAGGGCCCCAAAGAGACGTTACAAAGACACTCTCAAGCAATCACTGAAGGCCTTTGCCATTGACGTGAGTGAGTGGGAAAAGCTCTCGCTTGATCGTGCAAATTGGAGGGCGGCCCTTACCAGAGGCAGCAAAGCATGGGAAGCTGACAGAGTCCAGCAGGCTATCAAAAAAAGAGAACGGCGCAAGAAAAGGCCCAGTGGTACTGAACCAACGGAGCACTCTTGTCATTTATGCGGAAGGGTCTGCAGGGCAAAAATAGGACTTATCAGTCACATGAGAAGCCATAAGTCATGAAAGAACAGTCTTTCCATTCTGTCCTCTGTGTCCTTTAGTTCTCTTTATTGTCCATGTGTTGAAATTCTCAACAATTTCTGTTCTTTATTCCTCTGGTGTTGTTAAGGTCATCATCATACCTGATGGACGAACTATTATTTAGTAGTAGTAGCAGCAGTACTAGTACCAGCACTAGTAGTAGTAGTAGTGGTGGTTGTGGTAGTAGTACTAGCAGTAGTGGTAGAAGTAGTAGTAGTGGTAGTAGTTAGAGTAGTGGTAGTGGTAGTAGTAGTAGTAGTAGTGGTAGTAGTAGTAGCAGTAGTGGTAGTAGTAGTAGCAGTAGTGGTAGTAGTAGTAGTAGTAGTGGTAGTAGTAGTAGTAGTAGTGGTAGTAGTAGTAATAGTACAGTAGTGGTAGTAGTAGTAGTAATAGTGGTAGTTGTAGTAGCAGTAGTGGTAGTAGTAGTAGCAGTAGTGGTAGTAGTAGTAGTGGTAGTAGTAGTAGTAGTAGTAGTAGTGGTAGTAGTAGCAGTAGTGGTAGTAGTAGTAGTAGTAATAGCAGTAGTGGTAGTAATAGTAATAGTGGTGATAGTAGTAGTAGTAGTAGTAGTAGTAGTAGTAGTGGAGGTAGTAGTAGCAGTGGTAAAAGTAGTGGTAGTGGTGGTAGTAGTAGTAATACAAGTAGTAGTAGTTTATCTGCATGGAGTATGTTATGTGAAATCATACAGATATTATGGTGAACGATCATTCACATATATTGGCCCCTTAATGTGGAACAAGTTACCTATGGAACTGAGACAAACAAAATCATTAGTAAGTTTCAAAAGGCAGCTAAAGCATTTTTTGTTCCAGCAGGCTTATTTTTCTTGACTTACCTGAGGGGAGAGAGCATGTGATAGAAGGAGTGAGAATGTGATGGGAAGAGAGAGAGAGGGGGTGGGGAGAGGGAGTGTGGGAGAGAGAGGAATGAGTTTTTATTACTTGTAAAGCGCATTGAGCATTTATTGGAAATGCGCTATATAAATGTAATTTATTATTATTATTATTATTATTGCATGTCATGCATTACTTGTGATCTTGTAAATCAAATACATACAAGTCACTGTCAGTGATGAGAACTGTAGTTAACGGAGTGTCTTTTCCAAGAATATAACGTTGCAATAAAAGAAACTCTCCCAAAATACTGCGCACAAAAAAAGTAAATCAACTATACTTCTGACTCAAAAACCTACAAATTATTTCATAAAAATTGCATACATGACATAAAACGTCCCCACCCAGACCCCGTAATAAATTGGACTGAAGCTATGTGTAAAACTCAGAAAACAGAAAAGACAATAAAGTACATACAGCCTTATAATATTAAGTTATATAATAATTAAAAGTTAAAAGAAAAAGAAAAGGCAAAAAATTGAAAGTTCTGTACCCAAAATTTTCTTCCTGAGATTCATATTCTCTCTCAAGTTTTTTGTCGCAGCAAGTTTTACAAGATAAAGTGGCGCTCTGGTCGGCTGATGTAGGATCGTACACATGGGCCACAGGATGCTTCCTTTCTGGCAAATAGTAAGCCATTTTGCAGGCACAGTGTCCTTTTATATAAAAAATGTGTCCTTCAGTGCAAAGCCGGCAAATGTGCAACAATGACTTAGTAATTGACGTCCAACTCTGAAGGGGCTTTTCAGCCCGGTTTTAGTGTTTTGCGGCGAGATGTAGTTCTCTTCCTTAACTTGTGTGGTTTAGTGATGTTCCCGTCAGCTTTGTCACTTTTTTACTCCGAGAGGTAGGCGGAAAGAGTCTTTACCAAATATACCAAGTTCAAATTGTAAAATATGACATATGAGGCTGTTTTTCCGATCTTTTGAGGCTATTTAACATATATGTGTTCACAAGTGTCGCCGATCAGTCGTGGCAGTTAAACTGAGAATCCTTTCATCACAGTGTCCTCCGGCAAGATCTGCAACAGAGATAGTTTTTGAAACCTGTCAGCAGTGCCTTCCTTGTTAAAAAGGATACAGTGGATCTGCCCGTCGCTTCAGTATTCTTCTGTGACAATTCTCCAGCTCAGGCCTTTCAAAAGGGTGATTAACACATTTCATGGTAATCCAATGGTTGTTTCGCATTTTCATTTGGCCCCTGTTTCCCTTGAATCGGATTTTTCTCTGCTCTTTCTGTGACTTTCACATTTGTTTTCGGCCCAATTTCTCAAGTTCAGACCCACCACATCATAATGATTTGTTGCGCAGTTGAATTGACTATCTTCCTCACCACAGTAGTTGGGAGTTTCACCAAGCTCAACCCTTTACGCCAAACACATTGCTTCCGTTCAGTCATTAAAATAAACTGTAAATCCACGTGTGAATTTTTAATTGCAAGTTTAAAAACAGCAGCCACAGGAAAGCAGTTCACTGCAATTAAAATTTCCCAGGAGAATCAACACAGTGGTCATGGCGTTTTTAACAGTGGCTGATTGTTAGCCAACAACACGATTTGAGGTCTTTATTTTAGGAGGTTCGCTGCCCTTGGCATTTACACCTCACTTTTCTTGTTTTATTATTTCTTGTTCTGACGGGGGGGGGGGGGGGGGGAGATGATATAGATAAATTTTAATCTATTAATTTCAATTTTGCCCGGGCAGCGGCCTTTCGGCCTGGTCTTTACGATTTCCAACTGCCAAGGTATCTTTAACGTGCGCAACGTGCACACGGGCCCTCCGAATTTTTTCGTCCTTATCCGAGAAGACTAGGTACTCGATCCTACCCCCCAATAGGACCAGGGACTTGAAAATATGAGAAAAAATCCACTTTCCAACATGCCTGCACTGCCCGGGTTTAGAACCCGGGACCCTTGGCATGAGAGGCGAGCACCTTGCCTCTAGACCACCTTGTCCCCTAGCCAACAACACAAGTAAGGTAGAGCTATTTTATAATCATAAAGAAGGCCCGGGAGAGACGCCTGTCAGAGCTATTGACATATAACATGACTTTTTCCCTTTTTTCTTTTTACTTTATATATAGACTTTTCTTTTTTTTTTAATGATAATGATAGAACATCCTGATTGCACAACAAACAAGGAGGCTAGTCTTTGAACAGATTATCAAGAGGGTTTGAAATCTATTCTTCAAAACTTCCTGATTCGTCCCAACATTAACAATAAAGTTCTGATTTTTACCCGTTAAAGCTGAACAACTCTTCACGGCAGACAGGGGTTGCTGGTGATTCGGCTTTTTTTGGATATGCCACAAAAGCTCTGAGCCTGGTCTCTTCGAATGGAGCGCCTTCCCTGTGGGCAATTAATATCGTTATTGTTTTTATGATATTAGGACAGTACGCGACCCTTGTTCTTGTTTGTTGTATCTCCATTCCATTTTCTACCAACTGGAGATCTTTAGGGGATGAAGGAGAGGTATAACAAACGCACACTCTGACACTTGTTTAAAATACGTTGTGACACTTATCAAGCTGTTCGATAGTTCCGATTCATGCTAACTCCTCATCAGGATAACTAACTCCGCAAATGTTTAACGCTGAATTTCTCAGTTGTGCAAGACAAACAAAAACTAAGGTCGCAAGTGAGCTTGCTGTATGTTTGGTCATGAACACTTTCTTAGAATATCTCATCTGGCATTCGCGGGGATAGATGGTATATATACCTGAAGGAATGAACATTAATTTTGTCCCTTGCTGAATGGCTTCCTTGACATGAGGCATAAACGTGCTTACTTGGAATTCACCTACATGGCTGGGCATTTTACACTGGAATCTTGGGAAATCGGAACCACAAAAGATTTTCTGAGAAAGAGACCCCCCCCCCCCTTTAATCCTGTTGAGATGTTGCAAGCATCTTGCAAGAAAACATAAAATTGTACACTCTTTAAAAGCACCATTTACTTTCAGACTATAGACTCTAATTTTAGACTTAATTAAAGTATGCAAGGCTGTCTGTTTCTACACGTCTAGAAAACTTAAAAAAGACATTGGGCCATAATGTAAAGAAAGCGTTCCTATAGGCCCTATCTAGTTGGCTGTTAAGTCTGGTATTAGGGTAGCGGAGTTAGCAGCCTACAACATCTGGATTAGCAATGCTTTTTGTTCATAGATCTAGCTCTAGATCTAGACCGTTTTGTTCAGGAAATAGCATTTCCAGGTTCGCACTGATTTGTTGCTATAGACATCAGGTGAATAAATAAAGGACTTACTTCTGCTGCTGAAGATAGATATCAGCTGGTAATGGATAGTCAGAATAATACACAGGAAAGAAACGTTTACCAGCAGGTGACACGCGAATTTTCGCCATGTAGTTCTATTTAATGAAATATTAGATCTTGTTGTTCAAATCTCACCACCTCGTCATACTTCGTACACAATGCGTTATATATTAATTACGTCATTTCCCGAAGACATTAATTATTTAAAGATGTGCACCGCGCGTTAGAGGGAATTCCCGATACAATCTCAACTAGGGTAATACTTGTGGAGTCACTGTCTTGTTCGCATAACAGTTGAAAAAGTATGTGGCTTGCAGTGGTTTATGTCTCTGAGGAAGAGAAAACCGGGACAAATAAAATGGACATTTTATTCTGCCCCCCCCCCCTTTCCTCCTTTTATGCTCCTTTTCTCATTCATTGAGCTTTCTTTTTTATTATTATTATTACTATCGATCGAATTCTTACTCCATTGTTGTTTCCAAATTATTGCTTACGTCGTCTTTGAAGTAATTGAAGTAAGGACAGACTCAATGCCAAAATAATCACATTCAGCGACAGAGATTGGCGCACCAGGAATGTGCTTACAACTGAGTGGCACAACTCTTAATCGTGACAGTCCAGTAACAAATCGAATCACCAGAGTATTTTAGTGTATCTTTGGAATGCCCTGAAGTAGAAAAGAAAACAGGGGGAAAAAAGAAATTTTAAAGTATGTACTTCCATGCTTCAAAAGTCACAGATTCATGATCGAGCTTGCTGATTGGTCATAAAATTGCTTATAGTATGTCTTTTGAATAACAAGGCAGTAAAATATACGTTTATCATGACAACAAGTCGCAACCTTAGTTCTTGTTTGTTCCAACTCCACTTTTTGCACAACTGAGAGATTCGACGTTAAACGTTTGTCGCTTTGATTATTATGATGAGGAGTTAGAATAATCGGAACTGTGAAACAGCTAGATCTTAAACAAGGGTCAATGTATGCAGTTGTTATACGTCTTCTACATACTAAAAGATCACCAGTTGTTGTTTTTTTCAGAAAATGGTCATAGAATAAACAAACTAAGGTCGCTATGTGTCCAGTTTGCACGTATTTGAATCGGAAGCAATTTCAGACATTTCATTTAAGCACCCAAGCAAACTTCATTTACTGAAATAGACCTTTCCCTGTGTTCTTGCAACAAGTGCGACAGAACGAATGATCTGTTGCTGTAGACCGCCGGTTCGATAGTACCATAGCAATTTACAACCATTAAATAGTCCGAGCTGAGTGTTTCCAGGGCCATGGTCCACCCAACCATGAACAAGTAAAATGAGAACCGGATCCAGGAACGCGGCGACAGAATGCAGTTTCTTTAATTATTTATGATGAGGTTGAATAGACAGCCGGTGTCATGCAGCTAGCCAAGCAAAGGTTTTATATTTATGGCCTGCTGTTTCGTGGTTTTTTTTACACACTGTGTTTGACACAGTTGTCTCATTTCCACCCTGAACACGGCGCTCACTGATGTGATATTATGCTTGTTTTATTTGCAAAGTCAAAATATGGCAAAAAGAAAAAAAAATGTATGTGGCAAAGCCTCGCGTAAGAAAATTGATAATACGGAAACAGCACTACAAAGCGCAAAGTGTATGTTAAAATTAGATATGCCCTTTGGTCTAGTATGTGTGTCAAGTTCCACAAATATTTACGAAGTAGGAAACGATTATAATATAAAATAGGTAAATTATGTCAAATAGGCCTCTGATGTGTCAGATTTAATTGGTTTATTCAACTGCTTTTGATTGGCTAGCTATGACCAGGGCACTATAATAAATATAGGATCTGTCATAATGAGCGGTGTCACCACAAAACATGCTAACATTGTACAGAAAACAACCCGAAATGTGAGAAGAGTACAACATCTACTTACTCCCAAGTGAAGATATGAAGGGTGCAGTTTGGATAATTATTTGTCTTTTAATTAAAGATGTTTTTTTGTCTGTAGGGACCAGCGATCAGAGACCACTGGTGTTGCACGCAAAATATTTTATGAAACTAAATGACATTAAGGAGATCTTCAAGCAAATTACACCTCGCGACACTTACATCACTTACTGGAGGTTCTTACCACCATTGTAAATAGAAGAAGGCCCATACTTTGTGAATTCAAGTGAACTTGTGAAAGTTGTAGGGAGAAAATGCAGGGAAAAGAGTATGAATTAGTGTGGATTTCTGTATCCAAATAAAACCCTATATGCGTGTGCAGGTTTTATATATCATAATCCGTGCTCACCATAATAATAATAATACATGCCAAGCCGGCAGAATCAGCATTTGTATTTTTCACCAAGCCTTCTATTTTTTGGCATTTTACAATGCTTTAGTTTATCAGTGATACCATCGACTCAGACTTCATCTGTATTGGAGGTTCCTGGCACTAGAAACAATTCTTGAATGGATCTGTATCAAGAATGCAACAAGAATTAATATAGTTCGGTCGGAAGAGAACAATGGATCTTTATGACTCTGGGCTCCATGGACCGAATTTTAAACATTGGGCCTCTTGCGCCTGACTATTTTCACCTCTAATTGAAAACGTGTATCTATACTTACTCCGATTTTGAAGTTGTGAGGACATGATGGCCTTCAAATGTTTAAGTTCCAGGATACGGATTTAGTGAATGGAAATGGAAGATCCCAAATGTCTAATATTTTCAGTCAAAATATAGCATGGCTCTGGTGGTTTACAGTCTATTATCATACAAATTTAATATATTTATATGCGAAACGATATTTTTTTTTTAATCCGACATAGTATAGGTGGTTAGAGGCAATTTACTCAGCTAGTGGGGGCAATTTACTCAGCTGGACGATGTACACACCGTAAAATGCTCTTTATAGCGGGAAAAACCGAGCTTGGGAAGTATACGCGCATCATTCATTTATGACGACATCATAAAAGTTGCTCAGAAACTCTGGCCTCTGTGCTGTGGGGAAGACCTACTGCAGAGAAGAGGGGGTGGTTTTGGGGGTTTTTCGTACTCCCGGGGCAATATAGATCTAGATTTCGTGTTAATATATAAGATCTGACACTGAAGCTTTGCAATAAGGCCAAACCACTCTTTGTGGGTTACATCTGCCTTTATTTACTTTTCATTGACATTTCGGTCTAGGCCTACAGTAGTCTGCATGCCGACATCACTGCATTTGATCTTACAAAAGTAATAAATTTTGCACAAAGATAGATTCTGTCCAACGCTTCCTAAATCTCACGGTAAGTTTTTCGATAGGTTCTGGTTAAAAGCCGTTCCCTCTTCCAGAAAATCGTCGATGTATTATATTTTTTCTCCATCTGGTTCGGTTTCATTTTAGTTTCACGCTCCACTTCCTTCCCGCCCACACTCGCGCTTCTGTCTCGTTCTCTCTATCTATCTCTCTATCTATCTATCTACCTATCTATCTATCTATCTATCTATCTATCTGTCTATCTATCTATCTATCTATCTATCTATCTATCTATCTATCTATCTATCTATCTATCTATCTATCTATCTATCTATCTATCTATCTGTCTATCTATCTATCTATCTGTCTATCTATCTCTCTATCTATCTATCTATCTATCTATCTATCTATCTATCTATCTATCTATCTATCTATCTATCTATCTATCTATCTATCTATTTAGCTATCCTATATATCTATCTATCTCGTTTAAAACCTCTCACACTCTTCTTGCATTCTAATCACAGCGGACAACATCTTCATCTAAGGTCAAGAATTTGAACGTTATTTACGAATGTACTTGATCTATGTGAACGTAAACAGTTTTACTTATTATGGTAAACAATGTACAGCATTGGCAAAACAGCTTTTCTATTGGTATAAATACCGCGTCTCTTGACCAAAGCTGCTCCCATAAAAGCGTTACTTATTAAATTGTTTAAAATACAATACAATACAGTTTTGTTTTTTTGTTGTTTTTTTTTAACATCATTATATGGCGTGAATGCTACACTGTTTCATTATTATTGTGAAGCAGCATGTAAAACATAGCGTCTACACCATGAAGCAAAACCACTTTTACCACTTGAATAACAAGTGCCGGCAAGTGACGCCCACTTTTCATTAGCACTGCCCAACAGAATGTTGGTCGAGTCCTTGTCATTATTAACGATGTTTACTATCTGAGCTACAGTACCGTAGCGTTCTTGGTTGGCTGGAGCAGGACCCTGGAGATGATCGGTGTTTGATATTTTCGTAAATAACTGTTTCAAGAAAGTCGATGGAACTGTGGTTTTACCAAATAATTTACCATTATTTACTAAATAATGCTGAAGTCCGTAAATACTCGCATATTCATCCTTCTTTATGCTACTGTCATAAAGATTTTCAAGAATTAGAATATTTGACCATAGTTAATTTTGGAAGCTAGCTGTAGATCAGACAAATAATTATCTGGTATTTCAGTATCTGATTTACTCGGCCTCTAGTCAGTAAAGATGGCACACCGCCTCCCTGCCGCTGGGGTCTCGACGGCAGAGTCAGATATGTTCCGATTTTACGTGGTCCACCCTGGACCATCAAGGTGTGGGCCAAAACAAAAAGCTCCGAATACGTGCACGTTCAGACGTGACCCCAAGCTCAGTGTTCCGGCCAAGAAAAGGTATTTCAAAGCACATGAACAACAGTAATTTTGATAATCAAGAGAATAATATACATGGGAGAGTTGTGACTATCCATTATTATTATTAACAAGCGTCAGAGCCAATTTTTAATAAAATTGCGTCTAATTTTGTGACTGAACCTTACAAAGAGCTGAGAAATAACTGGGCGGGCCATTTTGTGTTTAATGGCCGGCGACAATAAGATGTTTTTCAGATTTATATTTAACCTTGACAAAATCAAAAGTGGAGGGACATCCATCATATTGTAATAAATAGATGGTTTTATCTGCCACGGTTACATGAGTTGGCTGAATCGAAGCAGCTGCCAAATACAACTGCAGCAGTCGTATAAATATCATTGAACCAGACATCGGTTACCTGAACAAGAAATGGCATGGAGCTGTTGGAAGACACGGGGAGACGGGCAGAAACTAGGGATGAAGTCGAGATAAGGACTCAGACACAGTGACTTCGGTTTTATTTTGCTTTCGGCTCGTTTGTGGTAGTTTTGCCGACATGACGTCAGTCTCGTCTGGCCGAAAAGATGTCAAAAACACTCAGTTTTTTTTTTCTTTTTTATTGCCATAACCGAAACGAAACACGAAGCCACTCTGTCTGGGCTCTTAGAGATAGGTTTCGGGTTACGGATAGGGTTAGGATTGAGAAACGGTTTAGGATCAGGGATAGGGATCTAGTAAGGGAGGTATCACACTAGGACCGGTCAAACACAATCAGGTCCTGCCAGCAAAATGCACACCAAATAAATGGTGGCAGAATCTGACTGTGTCTGACCGGGCATAGTATGATGGGGTCTTTCCCGATTTACTAAGAAAATGTAGGAAATTATGCTGTGCACTTCTTGTCTGCCAGAATCAGATTGTGTCTGGCCGGGCTTAGTATGTTACCTCCCTTAGGGATTTAAACAAAATTATTTTTACTTTAGGATCTTGACTGACAGGTCGGGATGTACGGAACTCTTCTCTTCCCATGGTATTTAATCTTGTTTCCGCCAGCCCCGGGGGGAGGAAGAAACTCTCAATTCAAGCGTGTGCCCATCTTCTACCTCCGGCTGGAATTAGTTGCGCAAGCAGAGAAGTCTTCCGATTTTATAGTGTCCGTCCTGCATACTATGGTTCGGAGCAGTCTCGCTTACAGGTAGTGCCAAGAATTGAAGTACCCATGGCTGTTAAGAAGTGATAGGCAAAGACCTTTGTATTCTTCGACGAAACTAAATGCTTCGAATGTGAAAGTTTTGGGGGAAAGTGCAACCAATTTGACAAGGACGCGATTTGCATGTGTAGTCAATGTTCCGAATAGAAAAATGAATTTAACTCCATGTTAAAGCACTAAATCATGTCAAAATTTCTAATATGCCTTCAAGACAATGTGGAATCTAGCAATGTACCGGTAATTCCTGCAGCCGCATACTTTTGGTAAAGCCAGTTTAAGAAGACAATTTAGCGTCCAATCTAGCAATCGCGGGTGACAAGTAAATTGGTATTTAGGACACTGTCTCATAACGATTTCTGGATCTGTGCTTGACATGTCGCTAAATATGTAACTTTCATTTAGGCCGGATACAGGCTCTGCAATGTTGCTTTCTGTTTATATGTGAGTAAAACGATGGGTTAGAATACATCTGTCCAAAGGAAATGCAAAAAATGCCTTACCAGGTAAATGCATTGTTAGAAATCCTGGCCTATACCAGAGATACTAGGCTAGATATCACAAAATGGTACTGCTGGCGCCTTTTGTGTGCACGGATTTCGCACCGTCACCTGGTATCGAATGCGCTGAAGTCATAAACAATGGCATATTTTACAATGCCAGTATGGAGAAAATGCTGAATTCTGTTCACTGTTCATCGATCATCACAGTGGGTCCTGATTGAAATTAGTCTGTTGTAAAGTATGTTGTCGTGGGAGAAAATGGTCATTTTTCATATTTTCTATTTATTAGTGGCAATAGCACTGCAAAAAAAAAAAAAAGAAAACAACTTATTATTAATTTAAAATCATTATATCGAAGCACTTTTTTCGTACTCTGCGCCATGGGCCCCGCCTCCGATCAGCACTCAAACACAGTGAACGACTTTTTTAGAGGCGCGAAGAAATGAGAAGGTCTCACCTTATGGTATCTGGTAACTTTGCCGCACAAACTAACGTCACTGCACAGACTAATAAAATACCCAGACTGGATGAGCCCATTGTGTGAAGTCACAAAACAGCGAAAGGTCCGCCACTGTAGGTTTACGGTTGCGACCCACGCTTCAGCATAGCTACAATGCAGCGGTCGCTAAAAGTCCATACGGTCATCATTTATAACAATAAAAAAAAAGGCAGCTGTAGACAATAAAATGAAAGGATATGCAAGTTAATGCATTATTAATACATGTACAAACAATCTTGACAAATAAAAAGAAATTCCTACTGCACATAGAACTAGAATCGGAATTTCCCGAGCGGCGGCCATGTTGGTTATACGGCCGCATCTCATTAACTTGCGTAAAAAACAACACAGCCCGAAGCCTGTGTATCCAGTCTGGTTGATTTATTAGTCTGTGCGTCACTGTGCAATACAATGTTGCCTCCCAGAAACCACCCCCATCAATGTATTTCTCAGCTCTTTCTAAGTACCTTCAGTTTTGTAAAGTTCGTAAGTTAATCAGATGCAGTCAGCACAGTAGATAAACATGAGGACCAGAAACGTTAACCCTCATATCTGGCAAAAATATTAATTGGAAATGACATCGCCAAGACAAAAGTTCCAAATTAACAAGTACATGATAAGCGAAACGTCAGCTTGTTATTAAAGTTGGTTAAATGCCTAACACTGATCCTTGATACTAGCATTTCCCATATGATGAGTAGATTAGTTGTATGTGAAGTACGTAAAATACTTCAATAATGACTTTTATGGGTCTTCAACGGTGTACTGTTGAATTAGGCTTCGTGTAATGGACCTGTATACGAAAGGTCTTTCAAAATATTTATTCTAACCCATCGTTTCGTCTCTTGTAAAGCCTAGAACAGATGACAGTTTTAATGGAAATGGATGTAACTAAAAATTTTGTTCATTTATGTAAATTATCTTTTGAAAAATGACGGACCAGGGAGAAGAGGTTGCAGGGCGAGGCTTTGAAGCTGAAATGAACGGGGAAACTGATCAAAATAATAATGCATTGTTTTGTTTTCCTTTGGTATCAGGATATGCTGTGACACCTCCGTACAGAAAAGCTTAGACGCGATGACAAAATTGCTTTATTCCGAGCCAAATGTACCCCCCCCCCCCACTAGCACCCCACCCCACCCCCACCCCCTAAGTGAAAAGGTTGTGTGCGTTGCAAATCCCCACGCTAGAAACATACAGTAATGAAACGTTGCAATAAATCACATATGTATTTGAATTATTGATTGAAAATTATTAATTTCAGTCAGGCCCACCGGCTTTCTGTGTTGGCAATTGCCATTTGGGGGGATCTCTAAGCATCACCTTTACTGAGTCTTAAAAACTCAGGAAAGTGTTTTCGTAGAGCCTGATTGAAAACAACTATTATTTATGTTGCTGAGAACAGTGGGTTTTTTATTTTACTTTTACTCTTCTATCAGCCAGGACAAGCCCCGCATCCTTTCCTGTGTTGAGAAAAACGGATGTTACGAATGTACGGAGGAGGAAGAGGATGTTGAGTAAGTTAACTCTCGTGTGGTTTAGGAAGATATTAACGTGTTTGGTTGTTTGTTGTTGTTGTTGTTTTTAATCAAACAATTCTTAAGGTTTCATCGTATATCCCTTGGTATCTTCCGTCCAAGAAACTGAATGTTATGTAGATAAGTTGCTGGTCCCCTATTGTCACTTTGTTGCTTATAACGTAGAAGTCGTAGTTACTATTATTTTGACTGAGGCCTTTTCTTTTATTATTTGACACCCCCACCCCCCACCCCCCAATCCCCAAACCCTCCTCTTTTGGGACTAGGAGTTCGTTTGTTGTTGTTGTTGTTGTTGTTGTTGTTGTTGTTTTTTTGGGGGGGGGGGGGAGGGTTCAGAGCTCAGTCTTCACAGAATACATCACAAACACTGTGATAAAAAATTTATATTGCAACCATTAGTGGGTTTTTTTTGTGTCTTGTGCTATCACTATTCCACAGCTTCACACGCCATCCGCCTCTCACCCAGCCAGGTCTACTACAGTTTAAGAGGACACTGTCCGAACCGTGGTAAGTTCAGACTGCGGGTTCTGCCAGATGAAACGCATTTTTCTCTCCAAAACACCACCCGATTTCCAACCAAACATTAATGTTAATTAATTATTATGACACAGTTTCTCCTAGGCAAAGCTCACTGATAAGAGGTGACGGCCGAAGAATGACAACCACTTTTTTGTCGATTGGCTCCCTTTCAATATCTGCAACAAAAGGAATCATTGTTTGGGTGAGGAAGGAGGGAGGGAATGGCGGGGGCCCCTTTGGTACCAATTGTTCAAAAGGCACCACTTCAGACTGAAAGAAACCTGCACAAAATAGTTTGGTTAGTAGAGGTGCAGAGATGGCTGCGTATCTGAAGGTGCAAATAGATCAACAGAATGATAATTTCAGTAGTGTATATCATTTTACCTGACAAGCATTGCAATACTTTACAAACAGCTTTTGATTATTGATAACTTATTCTATAAGCTAAGTACAATGATGAATAACTTGGTAAATCGTCCACCCACAGTAAGATGACCAGAAAACCGCCGAAGGAAACTAAGAAAGAAATCTGCGACATAGTCCATGCCAAGGTAGCCTCGTGTGCACAAGATGGTAAAATGCTGCTCCAGATGTTGGACTGATACCCTCTTTGCAAACATCACTTTCGGGGTTCACTGGTAAAGGGTAAGTAAAATTTGACCTCCTTAAAAGGCCGATTGACTTGTTGTTAATTCACTGCCAACAACGTCTCTTCTTTTCTGCCTTCCCGTTTTGCCTTGTTTTTCGACGTCATATCTAGGCTTTTGAATTCTCTCAGTAATAAAAGGCCATTTTCATCAGTGTCCCGTCTTCCAAGTCGGATATCGTCGGGTATTTGCCATACTGTTATATGTCGATTTGAGGTTTTGCCGATTTTGAGGTTTTGTCGTGAAAGTGGTTCTCTCACTCCTAATTTCATTGTGTGCAGGTGTCATTCCAATCGATTTAAAACTTTTCGAGATAATAATATGTGTTTGTGACGTCATGTTGTATGCCTTTAGGGTGTTGTTGGGGGGAGGGGGGGTGTAATATAATAATTACAAAGTCAAATAGAGAAAATGCTGTTCAGCTATAGCTTTCTATGTAAAACACTAAGTTCCCCTAACAATATTATAGCCGTGCGGTTTTTTGCCGACCAAACTTCAATCCCCATTTTCTCGAGAAGGCCAAAATGCACAGACAACAATTATTATGGAAATATCCCACGATATTATCATAGGTCTACACTACTATAATTGGAGCAGGCCTATATAAATGTGTAGAGCGAATAAGCCCCGAAACTAATTCTTCGAAAAATATATGAAAATTGTTAGATGGATGAAAAAGTAGCTTTGCCGGTTTAAGCGAGCATATTTGTATGAGATGACACACAGCTGTTACGTGTAGATGGTTTTACAATTCCGACAGTTGATGTCTGGAAAACATCTTCACGCCGATCCCTGGTTTTTAAGGAAACACTAAAATCTTGGATTCGTGTTGTCTCTGAAGTATAATTATCCTGACCCCTATCTCTCCATATTCTAATCCTCTCCCATCCAGAGCTGGAGTGACCAGTAAGCGAAATAACAATGCCAAGGACATCATGTGAAGGGGAGAACCACAGAAATTTTTCTTTTCAGGATTTACTATGGAGCATAATGGTGGAAAACTGCAAAATAATACAACTGAACCCCTGTCCACGAAAAGGGGCTCCCACAATAAATAAAAAAAATAATAAAGTATTCCTGGCCTATAAGACTCCCCCCCCCCACCCCCCCCCCTTCCTTTTTTCAAATATCAAAAAAATTCATTTTAGAACATAAAATGTTATTATACGGTCTATTTTTGTTTAAATTTTGAATGACATTTACAGTATATGGGGGCACCAAAATCTTTTAAGTGCTTTTGGGCCTCTAACAGCCTTAACGAGGCCCTGCTCCCACTGGTAAAAATGCTGGGCTTGATATAGACCACTAATTGGTAACTAGTGCAGGGACTGGGAATGATTCACCCGTAATTACATGTCTAAAGCTTCGTCATCACTTTTCAAAACTATCACACGATTTAATTTTATTTCATTTTAATCAGATAGAAATCCTCGATGGCAGTGATGTGAGTGATGTGTAATTCCGTCCTAACTTCAGCATAAGCAAAGGTACTAGAATTGATTAGATAAGACAGCTAGTGCTTTTAGCGTGCACAGATTTTGCACCGCCACCTCGCGGCAAACACGCGGAAGTCATGAAAAGTGCAGTATTTTACATAGCCGAATAGGGAAAATATTGAATTTTGTTTACTGTTCAGAGATCCCTACAGGCCTTGATTGACGACACATATTGAGGAGTTGTAACCTCAATCGTTATGGGAAAACTGGCTTTTTTTTTTTTTTGCTTTGGTCGCAATAGCACTGTCACAATTTTGCATCATACATTCAGCATTATATCAAGCATTCTTTTCATATCATGCGCCATGAGCCCCGCCCCCGATCAGCGCACAAATTGTGTGCACAGTTTTATTGGTGGTGCGAAGAAGGGAGTGTCTCATCTTATCGTTTCTAGTATCTTTGGTATGAGTCGTTTAAAGCAGCTGACCATACGTTAGCACCATAGATCCGCTTCCGTGCGCTCATCTTCTGAACATTTTATTATGTTAACGAACAACTGCGTGTCCATTCTTGAGAGTACCTTCTGCCAAGATAAAAATGCGGGGCTGTGAACGTTAATTATCTGCACGCATGTGTCTCGTGCCGTACCAATGTTGAGGCTTGATTTCACCCCCTTTGTCCACCGTGTCTTGTCACGTCACACCAACACACGGGAATTCACGGGACAAATTTTAGGGGCGGCGGTAAAAACTATTTCACGAACGAACGTTAATGTTCAGAAACGATCGAATACGGGAGTTAGGTGAGAACCAGACTAATAAAATTTATTAGTCTGTGGTGAGAACATTAATAGACGAGATGACCACACCCGTTCGTGAGCGGCACAAAAGTTAACGAAAGCGGATCACTGGTGTGTAGGATTTCTCTCCACAGTGCGCAAAGATTATCTGCACCTATCCGCACAACACAAAACCGCACGACACAATTGCGGTACTGAATTACATTTTATGTAAAAGTGCCCAGTTATAACTCTAAAATCATGGCATGAGCTACAGTTGCATTGTGTAAAGTCTCCATCTCCACATAAAATTTATGATCTAGTACAGAGGAGGGGCTGGGTCGTGGTTAGAAAGTTCTCCAAGTAGATCTACTCAACAGCGGTCATTGCAGCCGTGTTTTCCTTTTCTCCCAAAAAATCTTCACAGCTAACTTGATCATGTCTTACAATGGGCCACCATACTTCGCGCCTGATCCACAGCAAGGGTTGCAAGATTTTATATGTTGGTAAGAATTTGTAGTTAGTCTACCTGTTCAGTCTATCATTAGTCAAAATAATAGTACAAAAGATATACACCAAGATCACGGTTGGACTGAGCCTGGGGTCCAGAGCTCTATAGATCTACAGACTAGAGCGATAAGTAGGTCAGGTCACTGTGCATCCTATGGTGCCTCGAGGCGTGACAAAAAGAGGGCAAGGAGATTGCATAATTGAACTCTTGGCTCTCGAGAGGGTTTAAGCAACCTGTTACGAAGGCGTGCGTTAGTTAAGAAAATTCTTGGTGCACAAAGAATCTTGTACGAAGCAGTAAATGTTGGAGTTACTGTCTGTTTGCATTCTGTTATGCTATTTGTAAATTCTCTGTTTGGCACACTACTAAACCATTTAATCTCTTTCGTCTGTACGAGTTTCATAATGATTTCCTACTTATAACACAGCTCGAATGCAATTATTGTCCACTGGCTTCGCTGATTTCCTTAGGAAAGCTTCCCTGTCACCGCGTAACCAACTGAATGTTACCCAAGCAGTGGAGCAGCTGCCTCCTGCGTCCAACGGCACGTACCCGCCACTGAGACGATATCCTCCTGAGGTGGACCACAGATTCAAAGTTGATGACCTCGGTAAGGGGTCATCCATAGAGTGCTTAGGCCCGAGACACGAGATACGGGGACGAATCAATTCGTCATATTCCGTCCGTCGATTTGCCCGCTCATCATGGATGTCAACAATACAGCAATTTGCACCATATCCCTTCATAACTGAACGAAAAAGAGTAGTACTCACTGTATTTATACGCGTGCAGTTTGTGGATATATAGTGGGAGAAGGAATGGTTCGTCTCGGTATTCTGTGTCTTGGCTTAGGCTAAAATTGGCTTATTTTAGAGCTCGGAGGTTCGCTCCAGCTGACCAGGAGTTCAAGTCCCTCCGGGTCAACCTGAACGGTGGGGGAACGTGGCTTCGGCTACATGGTGGGAATAGGCGGACGAGCGCTGTCCCTTTGCGACGAACCTGCGCAGAGAATGGGCCTGGAAGATATAACCATTATTTTTCTCTATTGGACCGACATGTAGAAGCCTATGGCTGCCATCGTCTTTAAAAAAGGATAGCGGCACCTTGGCTATTTTACCCCACCCTCGGCTTATCATACACAAGGCTTAGCCCCCTGTCCCCCTTGTACAAGACTCCGACCACTAGAATGGCGGATGTGCATGATAAGGCCCTTGATGTTTTAAAACTTTAAGCGGCATTTTGCGTAGTCTATTTGACTAATTTTTTTTATTAGATGCAGAGCCTATATTATTCAATTTCTGCATAATACTAGACGTCTTTCGTTGTTGTTGTTGTTGTTGTTGTTGTTGTCGTCGTCGTCTTTGTTGTTGTCGAAAAAAAAGTAAACAAAACAAAACCGTTTAATTCATTAACATAATTGATAAGCGTACGAATATTCACCGACCGCAGCCAGCCCCCCCCCCCACTTTTCATCCGTGTGCGGGTGGGGGTGGTTAGTGGATGCCTTTGGAAGGGTCTATTTCTATCCTATCATTCTGCTATATTTTGTCTAAAGTCTTGCGTCTTCTTAGTTCAATATGACAGTTATCGTAAATGTAATGGTTGCATCCGTGGGTGAGATCTGTTGGTGTTGTATTATTATTGTAAGTAAAACGCTAAAAACAAAAACCTCGCTTTTCTATTTAGTCATTTTTCTGCAGCGATTTATTTTGCACCAACTTGCGTATTTTTCAGGAAAGTGGTTCAGATCTCGACTACTAGACGGGAACTATCCTCTTCTGGAGCGCAACGGGCCATACGTGTCCAAGTTAGCTGAGAAGACTTCCGCTCGATCCAGTAGTATGTTTAAGGGTGGCCCGTGAAGTCTCGGACCAGCCAAATTCATCAAGGGCTCGCACATTGCTCAGATTAAGTTAGTGGCTACAAAAACTACATCACTAATGTTTATCAAGGCGATTAGTTATGAAAGGAGATATATTAGCTATATTATGTTTCCATATCTGGACGAAATTAATTTCGCATCATTATAAAAACGTGTAACGTGGCGTTCTTGTAAGAGTTGTTTTGTTTTTTTTTTCAAATATTAAGGACAGAAAAGGCAATACATCAAAGAAAGGTAATTTAAAAAAGAATTAAAATATACGGTATTTAGATCAAATAATGATTCACTACAGAAACGTGTAGCGGGACGTATTTCTAGAGCTTTTCTTCAAGTATTAAGGACAGAAAAGGCAGTACATCAAATAAACGGTAACTAATAAAGAACTGAAATATACGTTATTTAGATCAATTATTTGTACTGATTCACATCAGAGTAGTGCTAGAGGGTTTGAGAAAGAACCACATAGAATTATGAAAAATGACATGACGACAAGTATAATCACCAGAAACTGGACATGTTCTAAGATAGCAGTAACTGTTTTCAATGTGCACTTTGTGGAATATACAGTCTATCCGTTTTGTGAAGTCTTGAGGCAAAGTTCACATGTTTAGAGGCAATGGTTTCATTTATATGATTTTTTTTTTTCATCGACGGATCATATCAAAATAAATAATAGTAATCTACTTTCTACTGTGGCACTGAAGATGTAAAAGAAAAAACAAGCTCAAAACAATTGAAACATCGCGCTATTTGGTCCACCCAATGGAAATGAGAGAGCTTCCTGTTTAGACCGGAAATGAGAGTTAAAAAATCATCCCAATAAAAAAAAATCCCCTTACAAATATGAAACAAAGCAATGCAGGACGTTTAGCAGCGGCCGTACTTAAGATTTTGGAAACTCATGGGCCGCTGACAGCGGCCTTATGTAGCCAGTGGCACTTGTGGAATCGCATGGGTGTGTCTGCAATTGGTTACAAGTTTGTCCGTGGTTTGTCGAGTGCAAGTATATCGCTCAGTGCATCGGTTAACTTCTGCTAAATAGGAGCTTCTGAGGGGCAAGTTTTCGGCTCATCTGTCATATTTGTAGCATTTTAAAAATATTTGTCTGCATTAAATTTAGCGACAAGGGCAGTTATCCCTGCGAAATGGAATCTGGATTTTCAGCAGGATAATGTTTATTATCAGCGTTGCCTGGGACAAATCTGTTCCGCTAATTCCTTAAGTTATCCTTTCTTGCAGGGAAATCGCACGGAACTGAACTAGTGCCAAATACAGCCTCCCATGTGCATTATTGTTTTATCATGTTTAAGACATGGAAGAATTGCTTAGCTAAACAATTTTATTCCTTCATAACATGCAGGGCCACCAAACTTTCAAAGAATCATCTCCAGTCTGAAAGTAAACTGTGTTGAAAATTTCACGTGAATCGGTGCTGACATAAAACCCCCATGCATGACACCATTTTGGAGTTGTTGTTTTTTTATTATTGTTCATTAGATTAGATTAGATTACACACCGGGGCTTGGCATATAGCTAATGTCGAATACGGAACGTTTTTTAGACAAATTTACAGGAACTGGTCTGAAATTTTCACTATTACTCGATTTTGTTACTTGGGGGAAATGTGATTTTTACAAAGCATTGCGAGTTGTGTGTCTCTCTTGGCTGCACTACATTGGCTTTTGTTTGAGTCCATTTCTTTTTTTTAAGAAATTGACGACAATGGGGTGCAATTTGGAGGAAAAGCGAAGTAGGAATGGGAAATAGGCAGCAATTTGTGGTCCTAGCTATGGTGACGTCGGAGGAAGCCCATATTTTTTTAGTAAAGACTGGGTCTTTAGTTATATAACTGACAAGGAGGTAATCTTGAAATTGTTCATTATCCTGGTCATTTGGGCGCCGCAGCTCACTTCAGATGCCAAGAAGTGTTCAGTGTCGTCAGTGTTCAGGAAGACATGCCAAAGATATACCGAGGCCAGTTGTGTATCCCCGACAACATATCAGCGCATTGCTTTCTCGGGCCCAAATCGTTGCATTTCCTGAACCAAGTTTGCTTTAGCTGGAAATTCGAAATACTGAGGCGATGTAATGTTGGCATAACTAGTCTTTATATGTTTTGAGAAAAACTCCTTGAAAACGCAAGAACGTGATTGAAAATTTATTTCTCGCTTCTTGAAGCCTGAGACAAGCAGCTGTATAGTGATGAAATGAGCCACGTTTTGCTTGCCTGGAAGCAGGAAAACGAAAGGGGGGTTGAAGTACCCTCGGTTTTCCTGGTGAATGCTGTAGATCTGACAAAAGAAGTAAGGACTTTTCTTTACAAACTGTCGGCCCCAAAACACGCAGCCTCCTTAAAAAAAAACTATTAAAATTGTTTTTAGAAGTCACCACAATAACGTCGGTGTCTTGTATGGCACAGATTTTTTCGTGGTTTTTTGTGGGGGTAATAATTTGTTCAGTATCTTGCATCTTGCTCAGTGCACGTGTAATCTCCCAAGCGGTTAAATTCGCCACTTCTGAACAGCGAGAATTTCAACTATTTCCTCAAGGTCTTTTGTTAGCTTTGGTGACAATGACTTCCTTGCGTCCTAACCCAAGTCAATTTGGTCGAATTATTCCGTGTTAGCCCCCCCCCCCCCAACTCCCCATTCCCACCTCACCATTTCACCTCTTGTTGAATTCTGATTTTCGATGACTGTTCGTCCAGTCCGTCTAAACATCGTGTTCTCACATTCCTGTCGCAGTTCCATCTTGGCCTTTGACGTGTTTGAGAAGACTCATGGTTGTCATGGAAGTTTCCTAGAATTATCCTGCGGTCCAAAGACAAAAACGACGTAGCTTACAGCATGGCCTATTTCTACTTTATTGCCTCTACGATAATTCTTTTATGTCAAAGGCAGATAGACGTATAAGCTACCCAAATAGTAGTTTCTAATGTGGCAAACCAACGTAAATGTCTTTTTATAATCACAGGCAATAAAGCAGAAAAAGGCCATGCTGTTTGTTATGTCAGTTTTCCTTTCGCCGGCAGTGTTGTTTCAATTTGAGGGGTCAAGAGACATCTTGAAGAACAGATTTGTTCGCCAGTTAACAACATATTTCCAGCATGTGCTCAATGAAAAGGACTTTTCAATTGCAAATCTGAAATCCTTAACAACGACAGCAGCTTGTGTCCAATGCTTTATGGTATAGATGCTGAGAGAGAAGCCATATTTCTAACTGACCGTGGTTAACAGGAGGAAACGAACTTGAATGTTCGTGGTCCATGTCATCCCGTGGTTCTTTATAATCTGATCAAAACTTTGTCGGCACACAAAACCACTCATAAAACCAGTGTCACTTTGATATACAACACAAGGAAGTGCCCCACTTCCACTTGAATTGCCCTTTTGTTATTGTTGCCTTTAGAGTAAAGGTAATGTTTTCTTATGCGGGTCCGGAGCAGGCTTGTTGCCTGCTGGGATTTTCTGGGCTTTACCAGAAACTGAGAAGGAGTGTAATAATCCGTATGCGCGGTGCGGCAGTGGTCACTACTGACGTCTCTTCTAACGCGGTGAAATTTCACCGCTACTTTGTGTAGCGATGGAAGAGGGCGGGTGCAGTAGGGCATGGTCAAGTCTGATTGGCTGAAGACGACGAGACGTCACTTGTTTTTGCGTGATCCGGATTTTTGGATCGTCCACTTCAAAGAATCTAGATATCTCTGGATAAAGTTCCAAACTTTACGTCGGTTGAGAAAATCCGGTCTGGACTCTCGATCCTGTTCTAGGAGAGAAGAGGGTTGTGGCGTCACAAGTTCGCCGACTCCAAAGAGGGTTGGTATGTTCATTCCACTCTTTTTTATCTCCGGCTGTTGTTTTTTTTCTGGAGCCCCTTTTCAGGCACACTTTGTAAGCGCCTCTGCCCGGAAGGGGGGATAGGTCGGATGATTTTTTTTTTTAATTACTATTATTTTATCCTTAATAGGCGGTGACAAAGTGCTTCATTACAGAACTAACCTCTGATCCAGATTTCTTAAAGCAAGTCGGAAGCTGGTCACCCGCTTGTATCGGGGTAACTGGATTGATCCATTCTACTGGATATCCAAATCTAAATCTGGACTCTGCTTTGGAAAAAACAGAGAGATATTCCTGAACCACGAACTGACAATGCTCTTAAGAAACCAGTGCATTATTCCAACGATTACCTATGATTGCCAAACATGGTCGATTACAAAACAACTCACGAACAAATTAAGAACTACCCAGAGGGCAATGGAAAGAAGAATGCTTAACATCAGACTACAAGATAACATTCCCCACGCCGAAATACGCAAACAAATAAAGGTCATGGACATAGTAAAATTCATGCTACGACAAAAGTGGAATTGAGCAGGACATGTGGAAGGGTTAATGACAATAGATGGACAAAACGCTATTGTCACAATCTGCCAAATGTCTGGAATGGGGCCGTAGATCTCAATGGACAACGGTTCTCAGATTTCCGGACCACACTGTTTCCATTACGATCCTAGATTTCCCAATTCCTTCCACATTTTGAATGGTCATCTAACAATTTCTTCACCACTATACCTTTACAGTGGTAATCATTGAAACAATTCGAGACCTGGCCTCATACTTGTTCTGTTTCCATTTTCTAAAAAACTGCCCAGAGATCTTTTAGTATGTAGAAGAGAAATGCACACTTTGAAATTTTGTTTAAAATGCTTTGTGACACTTATCAGGCTGTTTGATAGTTCAGATTTATTCTAGCCCTTTATCATAATACTAATGCCTCAAACGTCGAATTTGTCAGTTGTGTAATGAATGGAGTTGGAACAAACAACAAGTTAGTAAGGTCGCGAATATATGAAACTAAATTTCTTTATTAATTGCAATCAAATGCAAAAAAAATAAATCTTAATATTTCAACGGATCAGAAAAATGCTATTTGATCTATGGCCAGATTTGTTGTTTGGAAAGCCAAATCCCAGTTCCTCCCATGGCTAATATTCTTCTCCTTAGATTTTAAACACCGTCCCTGAGAGCCGAGTGTGTCCCGTTAGAGAGTCACTGTTCTAATCAAATGCATATAAACAGTTTAGCATCAGCTTCGAGACTGATGTACGTTTTTTTTCCAGCAATGTCACGCCATCCTCTGCTATGAAAGCATTTCTTTGACGCAAGTCATTTGAAATTGACGAATAGAACACTCCAACTTTTCTTCTTTTCTTTTGTTCCCCCTCTTTTTCTTTGTCTAGTTTTCTTTTCTCTAAAACATGCATATTTTCTTCCTGCACATGACGAGCGATAAATGCTTTTAATTTTTAGTCTCTCGGGCTCAATAAATATAAAACTTCTGAACTATAGTTTAATTGTCGTTCCGACAAAAGTGGCATCTGAAATAATATCGCTTTTTGGCATGCCGAAAATTGCGCGCAGTATGAAAGAAAAATTTAGGCAGAAATTCCAAGGCCTGCATAACTGATTTAAAGTAGCTAATTAATCAAGAATATCATACATATTTATCAAGACAAGGTATTATTCATAAATCAGTAAGTGGACATCAGAAAATTTGTTTCGAAAATGGAACACTGATTTCTGGACGATCAAGTTAAGAACTAAGCATGTTTAAGCTTATACATTTTCTGTCGTCGATGCACGATAGAGAACTACATTCGTTTGCACTGTTTTGCCATAAAGTTCTAAACGAAAACAATAATGTCGCTTTGTGACTTCTCCTGGCGAAGTCTGAAAACTAAATTCACCTTCTAGTGAAAGAATAAATTATAGTGATATTTTCAATTGTAGTAAATTTACAACAGATAAAGGTGAGGAAAGATCGGTTATGTAGGGGGGGGGGATGAAAATGATGACTGTTGCTGGCAATTACAAGCTGTATTTGATTGTATACTATAATAAGTAAGTGTATAAATGCTGCAGGGAGCGGAGAGAGTGAACGATCATGCATTTTGTCTGTTTGTTTGTTTGTTTAATGTTTTCTAAGATTGTTCACATGATTCTTGTGTGTTTTTGAATTGGCCGCCAGTCCTATAATAAACTAAACTTGAAACTTGAAACTTGAAACTCACCACAAAAGTCTCGGCTCAAAGCTCGGTTGTTGATTGGAGTAATGGGGAAAGTGGCACTCAAGCGAGTCTGTTTATCGATAAGATTTGCCTCTGGACACATGTCTGAAAATACCACAAATGCAAAAATGAAAAACTGTCCTTGCAGGCGACACATTCTCTTATCAAAAAAGACAATGTGGGTGCTTGTTCAGCATACCAGAACATTGATATCAATGGCTTGGTTTCGTATCTCTTTTTCAGCCTTGTCTGAAAATACCACAAATGTAAAAATGAAAAACTGTCCTTGCAGAGGACACATTCTCTTATCAAAAAAGACAATTTGGGTGCTTGTTCAACATACCAGAACATTGATATCAATAGCTTGTTTTCGTATCTCCTTTTCAGCCTTAAATAAATACACCATAAATACTACCTAACCATTTCTGAAGCAAATTCCGTTTTAGTTTCTTTGCCTGTCTGTAGTGCGATATCTAATGTAATGTGGCATTCTAAAGTGTTATCTGACAAGAAAACAAATAAGGCTGCCATTATCCGCCAACATTTTCGGCGGATACTACCCGGGTTTATCCGCCAACATAATATAAATTAAACAGATTGATGCCCGATGAAAAAAGACTTTTTTAAAAACAAAACCGGCTGAGAATCGAACTACAGACACCGGATTGACAAGCGAAGATGCTAACCACTACGCTTTTGCGGACCCTGTATAACTGTGAAGGACTTTTTTCCAAAAGAAACGTCACTAAACCAATATTCGGCGGATATTTCACCACTTTCAGTAAGTGAGTTTAAACCGGGGATTTGAGTTTTGCACTGATATATGGCGGAGGCAGAAGAGTAAAATTACTTCAACAAATTGATTGACACCCTTTTTAGTACAATTTGACGCTAGTTGTATCTCGGGCAGATCATAAGCACCAACCAGAACGTTGACGAGTGAGTAACTTTAAAAAAACACAGCGTAAACTTCTTAAGAATGGACCCACAACCAATGCAAAAGCGTACCAGAAGGAGGGCAGAGGAGCCGTCGGCCTCGGGCATCCATTTCAGGGGACATCAAATCAAAGAATGAAATTAAGATTACGTTTTTTTGAAATTTGAAGTTATCACTGTTAACTTCGTTGTACAAGTTTCCCCACAATCCCACAAGCTGTTTCTGCTTATTTGAAATGTCTCCCTTTCTTACATTTCTCAGCACTAGGCCCTGTTCTAGAGTCTTGGGCCATACAATGAAGGCATTGGCCCCGGGCACACTAAACCTCTTCACGCCCCAGAACCAACGGCATTCGAGGCGGTCGCATCAGACCCACACATTCCAAAAACTGGGACCGGTGTCTTGGGTGATGTGCAATAATACTTGCTTGTATATGACTTACCCGTCATTGACACCGAGATGGCTTGACGAATGGGCAGTGACAGATTCCAGTCAGCACGGATCTCGTCTTCATGTTGGACTAAAGCTTCATAGAAGGTGGACAAGTACAGATCTGCCATGTTACCTCGAAGGTGGGGGTTCATATGGTCCGAAGAGGTGCAGATATAAGTAATAAATTCTGTCTTTCCATCGTTGGGGCTGTAAAATAAACAATACATGGGACCAAGTGCTGTTATTGTTGATATTATTAAGGGTGTGATTGGATGTCACCCTGTTTGGTTGATTATTAGTTAGAGATGTGATTGTATTGATGTGAAGTCTGTGAGACTGCCTCTGCGGTGATACGGACTATAAACCCATCTTTATTATTTATTATTATTATTATAATGCCAACAAAATGGGCTTGTAATTGTTTTATTATGCTGAGAAAATGTGCCAACTGCTTTAAAAATACAATCAGTTTATTATCCGATGAAGGGAATTCACTTTCACAGGGCGTTTAAGGGCAACTCAGTAACAGGCATACATGTAGTGGCATGGTAAGGAACTTTAGTGAAATATGGCACACATCTAGCTAAAGTGTCTTGTTCAGGCGAATTGCGGAGGGCAAAAACAATCTTCTGTATCTTTCTCTGTTAATAAACAATACATGGCACCAAGTGTTAATATAATGTTGACAAAATGAGCCTATACTTGTTTTATTATGCTGAGGAAGTGCGTCATCTGCTATGTAACATTAACAAAACGAATAACGGTGTCTCCAGGGTATCACCACCGCCGGCAGCCAACGGCTCCCCACCAACGCTCTAAAACACCCGAAGGGACCTGAAGTCCTGGCCAGCTGGAGTGAATCTAAGGGCGATGAGTTAGCTTGCCGTTTCAGGTCTTTATGTTAGCATGTTCTCTGCTCCTGGCATTTACACCTCGCTTATCTTGTTTCTATTTTTCTTGTTAATATTTTGTGTGTTTTTGTGGTAGGTTTTTTCTTTTTTAAATTTTGCCTCGGGCAGCCGGCCTTGTTAGGCCCGCTCTTCTCGATTTCCAACTGCCAAGGTATCTTTAATGTGCGCAACGTGCACACGGGCCCTCCGAGTTTCTCGTCCTTATCCGAGAAGACTAGGTGCTCGATCCTATCAATCATAGGATCAGGAGCAGGAATTTTCTCCTAAGATTCCAACCATGCCTGCAGAGACAGGAAATCGAACCCGGTATCTTCGGCATGAGAGGCGAGCACCTAGCCTATAAACCAACATGTCCCCCGTAAGTTAGCTTGCCGGTTTACGTGGGCATACTTATTCGAGAAGACACAGAGCCGTTACATTAATTTTACAATTTTAAATACAGGCGATTTGAATCGAGGAAGCATAGTCACCTCGCTCTGTCATTTTAAGGAAGAAATTAAAAACTTGGATTCCCGTTGTTCTTCTTCCACTTTAGAGTATGTCGCACACGGCATAAAATGCTACAATCACGGTAGAGATCAGAGAATTCGATTAGAACTTTGAATATGGACGAATAAGGAATTGGGGGAGGTGGAAAGTGTCTGCTGTGAAGGGTTTCGTAGGAACAACCACAAAAATTTAATTATGTGTACATGAAATCCCAAACTACCTTATGTGCTTCACGAAGGAAATGACGTCACGAACAATGGGAAAAACATCGCGCAGGACATGTGTGACATTCTTGTTTAACGTTGCTAAGTGACGCTCAATAATGGCTGGCAATCCTGACACGTGGCCCATCCTGTTAAACCTGGCTGCCGAGATGTAGTCTGTCGGGGCGGTGATGATGTGCCCACGAAGAGTTATCACATCTGAAATGTTGGTAAGAGAACAAAAAAAAAGAGAGAAATAAACATGATACCAAACAAAGCAGAAAGTGGGGGGAAAAAAAGAAATTAATAACAAAACAAAAACAAAAAACGGGGTAAAATAAAATCCAATACAATAATTTTTTTTTTAATCTGGCAACTATGTTGATCAAACTCGTGCAGAGAAATGAACTTTACTGCCTGATTTCACCACTTGGAAATAAATAAAATAAAATAAATTAAAAAACACATCAGCACGGGAAGTAAAAAACGTTCTGTTCTTGTAAGTCAGATATCATGGTTGTGACAAAGTGGCAAAGAAAACCGATTTCATAGAGAGTGGAAAGCAATTTAATCAGGAAATTTGCTGCACATCTAACGCTTAATTACCACGTGAATAAGAAAAATCTGCAGGATCGCCGCAGGGCTTGGCGATTGCAAGGGCTATAACCATTTTTTTTATAGTTATAATATTAATTTTTTTTTATCATACTAATTTAATCGTAATGAGCGTTGTTGCTGTTGTTGTTGTTGTTTTTTGAGTAAGTTCTTCAATGATCAAAAACTTAAGTTTTTTGTTGTTGTTTTGATCCTTTTGGTTTCTAATTTCTTTAGTTTCCTGCAACGATCCTTTATTGTTACTGTACACTCTTGCGCCAGCAGCACAGTTGGTTTTCCTGTCCGCAAGCACCTTTCTGCCCTGCCATTTCGCTTCTACCCAGCACACTAGAGCCGGTTATCGTCGACTTTCTCCAAACTCAGTCTTTAAGTGGCGGGGATTTGCTTTACAATGCAGTCCTTCTTTCCTCTCTCTCTCTCTCTGTCTGTCTGCCTCTCTCTCTCTCTCCATATTTTAACATCTACTCCTTGTGTATTATATTAGAAAGGAAGAAAGGCCTCCTAAATCACGAAAGGCTCTTTAATATATTATTGTTGAGCGTTAAATTCTCCAAAATATCATATTACGCCTAGAAAGACGTAAAGGTGTACATAGGCATATTTTAATACACCTTGAAGTTTGCTATATTATTGATACTTTTGTTGATTTGGAGCCACAACTGAGTTGAACAGAAGAAATGGCTCCGACATCTTTAGCCAGAAAAAATCAACAACAAAAGACGCACTATTTTCGAGTAGAATTTAAAAGAATGACAGGATTTTTTTTTCGACACCTCAGTTTACACACAGGTGCTCGAAACTCAGATTTAGAAATCATATCTGTGTATTGCCAGAGTCAGCAGTTCAACTATTGTGAATAACAAAAGAAAAGTTGAAGATAAAACAAAATCTTTGGCTGAGAAATTAGTACTTCCAATCTCGAAGTTTTTGTCAAGCGAAAATATGTTTTGAGAGCTCACCTGTGAACTTGAGAAAGATCTTATTGGAGACAACTCTGTGAAAAGGTTCTCGTCTCCAGATTTCGCACCAGTACTCTCCCTGCATCATGGCAGGCTTGGGGATCCGTGCTCCGCCTTCACCCACCCGCTCCAGGATGCTCAGGTCTAGCTGGAGACGATTCGGCATGTCTGAAGATCGAAATAAATATATCAAAACTGTGTTGACATAGTTCTGCCACAGGAGCAGCCCTTTCGAGGGCAAAGAAAAAGAAAAAGAAGAAGAAGAAAAGACTGAAGAAGAGAAGGAGATAAAGCGGAAGACTTGACAGAAGAAAGGCAAAAAACAAGCAAAAACAGAAAGAAACAAAAGAAAAGACAAACAACAACAAGAAATGCGAGGTGTAAATGCTAACAACAGTGATCCCCCTGAAACAAATACCGCAAACCAGTATTAAAAACCTATTGGATTAACTCATTCGCTGCGATAAGCCGAATATTCGGCTCGAGTGGACACTGATATTCCAACACTGTTACCTAATCCAACTTTTCGAAATACTGAATCCCATCCTGGTTCACTGATTTTTCTATATTTTAATGTCTAATGTATTATTATCGTGTGGTTGTACAGAGTGAAAGAGAAAACATTTTTGAACTATGTCTAAATTTCAGACTGGATAGTGTTAAGAGTTCTCGTCCACACCTACAAAAGTTACCATAGGGAATGGGTTAATGAGTCTCTCTCTCTCTGTCTATCTCTCTCTCTCTCGTCTTTTTTTTTATTTTCAGAACAGTTAATGTAGACTGTCAAGCAATGTTCCTTCGCCATGTTGGGTACAAGTAATTTAAGAATTCGGAGATGGGCAAGTTGTGTAACAAGAAATGGAAATCAGCCTATTAAATGTACATCTCATTTTCGTCATCACAACTGTGACTTAGACTGTCACCCAAACACGGCCATTTTGACATCAATATAGGGTCCTGGGCAGATTCTTTACTACGTAATGTAATTTTGCATTGCAAATTTTTTACTGTCATTTTCTTCCTCGTTTCAAAAATCAATGTAAATTTGCACACATGGGGCCCATTAAACCCCCGGTCCCCCTAGGCAACGCTTTTGAAGCACAGTCTGTCATGAAGTTTCACAGGGGATCAATAACCTGAAATGACATGTACAATGAGCCAGGTGAGTGTGACTGTTTATCACGCAACTATGAACTGATATGGTACAGTATTACACTGAATGATTTCTGCCCACACTAAATTTGTGTTGAAACTGCCTGTGAATGATCCAGAACACCTGTGTAGTTCAAATAAATTGTGGACAGACGAGTTTCACGCTGGATATTAATTTGTACCTTCAACTAGCCTTGCCTTGCCCTACTTTAGCCTTGCCTTGCCCTACTTTAGCCTTGCCTTGCCCTACTTTTCACTTTCTCTCTCACCCTCCACAAATGCTCCTCCTTTCCTATTCCTCCTCTGCCACCTTTATTTTTGGTTTTGTTCTTATTTGATTCTGTTCTGTTCCGTTTTTCACGCGTTCGTGTTCTCACATCGAGACCTTATTTCTTGTTTGTTCCAACTCCACTTTTTGCACAACTGAGAAATTCCACGATAAACGTTTGCGGCTTGTGTATCATGACATGGAGTTACAATGAAATCGGAACCGTGAAACAGCTCGATAAGTGCCACAGCGCATTTTAAACAAGTGTCACAGTTACACTTCTTGTTCTACATACCAAAAGATCCAGAAAATGGACAAAGAACAAACAAGGTCACGATTTATACCTTTGATTTGCCTTGCCTAGCCGTACTTTTTCCTTTCTCTCTCACATCCACACCAGTTCTGCGTCTTTTTGCTTCTCCCTTTTGTTTTCTCGTATGATTAGCTCAGAGGTTCCCAAAAATACTGATTGAATAAAAAATTATCTTGAAGATGCTTAAGAGTACAAATCATGCAAGGAACAGCTTTAGATTTTATTTATAACTGTCAAACAACATAGCACTGGGGGCCTCATATGGTTACCACAGAGGTTCCCAAATACTAACTGAAGATATTGGCGCTTAAGAATACGGTTCACTTCAGAAATAGCTTTTTAGTATATAGATGCCAGACCGCAACAACGTAGAAGCCCAACCCTCTTAAACTAGTCAGTTTTACTTGTTTAAAAAAAAAATGACAATCGTACTACAATAGAGCCAAAGTTGAACATGTAAGCAACTAAAACGTCATGACTAAGGTACCAAATATTACGAAACTTGGTGTACAGCCTTAGGCTTTGACGACGAATTACGTGGACACGTCTATCTAGGACAATATTCTGGCTTTATTATTATTTATTTACGATTTTTTTTTTACCCGTAAGAAGAGGCGTACCGTATGTGTTTACGTCCAGTAAATTCGAAAAGTATGAAAGGAAATTTCATTGTTCAGCTTTCTTTGTTCTTCGCCTTTCTTTACGCATTGCTTGTCGAAAATTAACTCCAGATATCACGCCCGTGAATTTTCGTGAGTCAACGGGCCAACTAGTTAGATCTATAACAACTGTGGCGGGAGACTGCCTATAAAGATATAATGCTTACGTCCGTTCTTGAAGCCGAAGGAGGTCCTGCCATCATCAGTTAACTGATCCATGATTGGCCGCCCATCTTTGTACCACAGGATGATATCATCGAATGACGACATGGTCAAAGGACACCACAGGGTCTGAGGGTGAAACGACGTCATATTTTGCACGAAGGTCATCGTGGTTTCTGCCTCGGGAAAGGTGTTGAAATTTGACGCTGTTGACAAAACGAAAAAAAATGTGCTGAAACGGTTGGGTGAGCTAGATGGCAGATTTTTAACGTATTAGCGAGGAAAACATAGATATGAATGTTTGTGACACCCGGTGAAATGCTGAACTCATTGCATAACTAATGCACAAGAGTGAACTTCGTCACTGCTCTATCATAATGGCACATGTCAAACGTATGCCAAAAAGGCAACTGACGATTCATTGTATTCGTGAGCATGACGGCTATCAGATATTGTAGGAAAAGAAATACGCCAATAGGAAAATGTATTAATCCAGTAGAATCATAATGGCATAAGTCACCAAATGACAGGAAATTAACATTTTTTTCTTAACATCTTAAAAGTGTCAAAAATGACATGACATTAGCGTAAGCAGTAATGACATGAAGTTCTAGTCTTTTCTCTGGGATCAGCGCAGTAATGCCTATTTTTAACATTCCAGCTCAACGTTTGTGGATACGGGTTCAAAAATGACATAGATCGCTTTGAAAACCAGTGACAAAAACTCCCAGTAAAGTTCAAAGTGTTAAAACACTTTGAGGACAAGGCATTTTTGTACAAGCCTTAAAATACGATGTCATAAATTATGACCAGTACATAAACAAACAAGTTTTATCCTTGTTTGTACTGATAGGCTACAATTGCATACAATTAGTATATCTCTTCTTTGGTTACAGATGAGCAGACTGCCTAAAATCCAGTTCAGTTTGCGAACTACTGAAGGCTTACAGTAGGAATGTGCATCTTTTTGACAGATGAATGGCAGCCTTTCTCCACAGTCCACCCGGTACAGCTGGCCGTCTTCCAATGCTGAACACTGTCCATCCACAGGAATATCCAGATTGAGTGTTGTATCCACCCAGATCCTTTTATCTGCCCAAAATAAGATCAGATAATTGTGCTAAAGTACGATAAGCTGTGAGTAGGCAATGTACGACAGAGTAATGTATAAGACAAAATTATGTGAAATGCCGAAAGACCTTGTTTTTAACGTCATAAAGTAGGATGATAGTTTTCTTGGCATTCTTACATCATATGGAAGTTAAAAGCACTGTAGGGACAACGTGACTGTTTGCTTCTGTTGTAACTGGGCTGCAATAACACTGAGACAAATTTCCCAAATGGAGTTAAAGAAGTATACAAATACAAATACAAATTAGGTTACTTGACATTTTGGCAGTTTGTAGAAGACAGTGTACTCTACGAACTCTGTAAAGTAGTATGATAAGTACCTGACATTGTGGTCTAACAAGGAAGTGTACTTTACAGATTCTATAAAGTAGTGTGATGACAGCTTACTTTGACATTCTGACCTTGTAAAAGAAGACAGGCAAAAGTTTGATCCGGTAGTGTAAATCTTGATGCATACAGTGAAGGCTTACACCGTGTCTTACACTAATCTTGAATGACTATCTGACTTACCCAGTTTTAGAAAGACGCTCTCCAATTATAGTGTGCATTTCTTGTCAGCCATCAGCTGATTGTCACATTCCGGGTTTAGTATGATCCCCCCCCCCCCCCCTACCGTGAACTGGTACTTATTCGCCATTGGCATTTTTTCACCATGGCAACGTACTGTCTGCTTTTAGTATTTTTACATTGGAAGTCACCTTTCAAAGCATGTATAAAGAGTTCGTACACTTTTCGTAAGGTGCTTTTCAGTCTCGAAAATGATAGCCATCGCAAAGATGAATTTAATATGGAATGCCAAAACAATATATGTATGGTCAGACATGTGGGTAAAAGAAGTACATTATACGAGACATACTTATTTGATATAAAGTCAAAATAATAATGGCAAAAGGAAAAACTTGTTGTTAGCAAAGCTTAACATAAGAAACTATAACAAAACGATGCAATTAAAACGCTAAGGAAAAGGAAAGACAAAAGAAGCTTTCAATGTTTAAACCTTTATCAGGGGAAAAAAATAACAATTTGGAAAATTGAACCAATAAAACAATTAAAGAATTTAAAAAATGTAAAATAATATATTGAACCAATGTGCGTAGAATATCAAATATTAAACCAATGCGACTATATTGTTTCGCTTCAAGCCTTGATGCGGTCCCACTGATTTTCTGTGGTTTTTATATTATTTGGTATATGTCTACAACACGTATAACATTCTACTGTGATCTCTGTTCAATTAAAAACTATAGACATTTAACTTACCAAAGGCTCTCTCCTCAGTGAAGTAATCTAACAACAAGGCCGTGATGTTGCCATAGAAACCTGTGTCAGCCGTTGCTAACGACGCGCTGTAGCGGAGACATCTCTGCCTGGCCTCAAGTTCGGTTAAGGTAAAGCCGAGCGGACGGTAACATCTGTCCAGCAGTCGATGTCCGTACCAGTTTCTGTCACAGTGGCCAACTGCAACATAACCAGTTACATCATCATTCGCTTAGCTACATTTTGACCAGGCCTCTAGCTTTGCTGTGACAGCACAGATTTCTGTGGTTCTCTATAGTATCAAGTCAACTTTGGGAAAGCATCCCAAAATTAAGGACAAAAATTTTAAAAGAGAGAACTATCTCAAACAATGTAAAAAGACCATAAAAATAACAATAATGGTAACCACAACCACAAATAATGGTGGTGGTGATGATGATGATGATGATGATGATGTTGAGTATGATGAAGGTAGATATGAAAATGGTACTGAATCAATTAAAACGGATCATAGTATTTAAAATGATACCTGCAAATATTCATTAACACTTTCACCAAACTGTCAACCCTACATCTCTGCAGAAATGTTGTCACACATTTCAGCACTACAATTGATTTTAAAATGTTAATAATCTTTGACCAAAGTCATAAACTGCTTGTGCCCAGAAAATGTGCCAATTTTATCATTACTTCATTTGTAACCATGGATACCTTATCATATGAATGAACGATTGAAATAATAGTGTTGTATGAATTCGTTATTTATCTGATCCTTTCTTCAATAATGTATGCCGGCAACACAAACAGGCAAGAAGACATATGAATGAATGAATGAATGAATAAATTAAATAAATAAATGAATAAAGCACAAGAAAGAACGAAAGAGAGAAAGAAATGCGATACAAACAGTCAAATAAATTGATAACTAAACTGATTGCGTTACCTAAGCTTAATTCTTCAATTGCTTCGGTAACACAGACAGATGGATGGTCTTCGTCACAGTAATCAAGCTCTATCTCATTTGAGGGCGCCTCGTTTTGATCTCCTGGAGGTGGGACATCGATCTCCTGGCTTGAATCTCCGTCAGAACTTCCTGATTCAGTGTAAATCTCTCCGTTCTGCATGTTCGGGCCTGGGTTACTCTCGGCTGTCACTCCCGGACTGTTCACATTCTCTGCTTTTTCCTCTGTAAGGACTGTTTCTTCAGGGCTACTGTTGGCTTCAGTCATTCCTTGACCACTGTCACTAGTTCCGGGACGCTCGTCTGGAATAAGTGGTGAATCTCTGTTGGGGTCCGTCTGTAACAAGTCTGGGTTTTCCTTGGATGTAAATGTGTCTTTGGAAACAACGCTATCGGCTTGGGTGCTATCGTTTTGGGGGGTGCTCTGTAGGTCCAAATCCAAGCTTTGGTTTGGTTGTTCCGTGGTGGTTTCAGGCCGTGCGCCGCCCACTTCCCCACTGTTTGTATCCGTTGTTGTCGACTCGGTGGATTTCGACGACTGAGTCGTGGCTGATTCCAAAGATGCAGCACTGTCGACTTTTTCTTTGGAGTCTTCGGTATCGACGGTGGTGGTATTGGACGTAGATGTATCTGAGACCTTATCTGCCGAAGGATCAGATGCTTTAGACAATACATTAGCAACGACTGTTTCAAGGATGTCGGTAACGGATTTTGGTGTGACGATTTCGTCCTCTGTTTTGCTAAACCTTTTGGAATCCTTGGCTTGTGAATTTTCAAAGTCAAGAACCGAGTTGGAAATGTCACGCGTCACTGTTTCAGTGAACAGTGTGGTTGGTTGTACCACTAATGTCTGTGTTGTTCTTGTAGTGTCCAAAGCAGGTGAAATTGTTGTTTGATCTGAGATCTCATTCCACCCGCCAGGAAAAACAAAATTGGAGGGGAGAACAGTATTGATGGAACTATGACTCTTGGGCTGAGAAGTTGAAGTTCTCTCAGAAATTCTGCTTGTGGCACCCGCTAGTAATCTTGATAGTATATCAGGTGCTGCTTCCTTTGTTTCATTGTCCGCGGAATTCATGGGTGGAACAGTGACAGTCGCCTTTCGTAGAAGAGATTTTAGATACTCATTACTATCTAGGGCAAGGGACTCGCTTTCTGAAGACAACTGGCTCCCCTCTATGGACGCTACAGCTGACTTTATCTGAGGAAGCGGGAGGAACTTGGGGGTATCACCCGATCCACCAGTTAATGGTGATGATTTTGAAACATTGAACATGGAAGCTTGCAAGAGCTGATTTAATATGTCATCCACATTGGTGGACGCTGTTGGGGGAGCTGGAGTCTGTGGTTTTGTGTACACGGGCAGCGATGTTCCTTTTACAGATTTCTGAGGGGAGTACTGAGGAGCGGCCGTTTCGCTGTTTGGTGATTTCATGATGGACACTGGATCGGGTGTCGTAGTCAAGGTTACGCTTCTCTTGGTGACCACATGGTAGTCGTCGTCTTCGAGATTTGATTGGTCGGTTGTGGTGGTACTCAAAGTGCTGACCTCAAGATTGAGACTGCCTGGATTTGCCCCGTCAGTTGGTGAAGGATCACCGATACTTTCAACGTAACCTTCCTGAAATTTGAAGAAGAGAAAGGACAATATTTATCTATGAATGCGCCGAAATTCAATAGTGTCTATTTCACAAACAAATTTAAAAAAATTAAGACACACCGATGTCAGGCAGATAAAAAAAATTCTCAACATAAAGAGTAACGTCCATGAAATAAGATATAAATCGACATTTTATATATTAAATCCCGATTTAATTGATTTATTAATTGTGTAGATTAAAGATTCTTTGCTCTTTACGGTAAAATGTATGCAAAGTATTCGCTATTTTAGGGCAAAAAGAAGAAATAGATGTAAATAAATTGATTAATTAATGAATCTCGTGAATAGATGACATATAAATAGTGTACATTTGTCATGGATAATCTTATGAAGAAGCCCAGATTTTGAAGAAGAATCACTGATTTGGTGATTCGAAATATTGGCGTGAATTGCTACACTGTGTTTTATTTTTTGTCTAAGTTTTGATCGGGAGTGAATCGGAGACAATATACCGACAGCTGCGATCTTTATTTTGTGAGTGCAAAAATAATTTCCTTGATCATGATGCTTGTAGTTCGGGGACCATAGTAATTTATATAGTAAGCTTTTAATGAACACTGAAGAATTCTTCATTTTCTCTATTCAACTTTGTAACTACACCACGGGCCCATAACAACAGGATTTACCTGAAATCCTTGACTGGTCAGAAACTGTTGGAAAGATTCCATCTTCTTCTCCTCAATAGGCGCTCTGCTGGGCTGTATGTCTTCGTTATCCACTTTCGTGAGTCCTGCACCACCGACCCTCCCGTCCAATGGAGGTCCTCTTTGCCCAGGGGACTGCAGTGGTGACCTTTTACCCCGATGTCCAGGTACTTCTCTTGATGTCCATGGGTCGTTCTCAATGTTCAGGGCGCCACATGTGTTCCTACCGAGTCTGAAGGATTCGTTGTCAAATCTCCAGCCCCGTCTTTTCCAGCCAAATATTTGCGACTCACTTTAAACAGAAAATATGCCAGGGATATGTCAATTCCTCTAACGGTACTAACAAAAACACGACGTCCACAATACATTAGAGAAAGATACAGGAGATCGCTTAAAATTTGCTCTTTGCAATTCGCCTCAGCAAGACACTTTGGCTAGATGTGTGCCACATTTCACGGAGGTTCCTTACCATGTCACTTCATGTGTGCCTATTATTGAGTTCACTGAGTTGTGATGTGTATGTAATGATGCGTCAGATGTGTGCACTAAGTTTGTGCTCTTAAACCTCCTGTGAAAGACGATTTCCCTCATGGGATAGTAAAGTGATTCTTATCTTACCTAATATTGTAAACTGTTTTCAGAACGCTAGTCATTTAAAGCTAAAATCTTATAAAATTAATTACCCGTATAGTAACAAAATCTAAAGGACATCCACACTAAACTGATTTCAGAACGCTAGTCATTTAAAGCTAAACTTTATAAAGTCAGTTACTAGTATACGATCAAAACCCACACGACTTCCACAATTAAACTGTTCTCTGAACGCCAGCCATTAAACCTTATAAAATTACAGCGCCATTCTTCGGCTTACCATCCTTGCTATGAAATACTCAAACTGTGAATCCCCACCACTTAGTAAATACTGCTGCCTCCTAATCCTGTACCAGACCATGTCAACAACAACAACAACAAAAACCTCAAACACCATCCCCAGCCCTGACCCTCAAAACCCTCGCCCTGTCCGAGTTCTGACCATTCCCATCACGCCAAGGGAGGTTCTGTACCTGACATAAACCACCAGGTTGTTACTTCCTTTACATGCGAAGGCATCGGTTGAACATGACTGTGATAAATATTTAGTGCGTCAGTATCTAATGAGATCTACATCTCGCACGTAGAGTAATAGACTATTATATTACAGATCCCTGCAATTTTAGAAACCTGGCCATGCCTTCATTGAATGCAAGATTGATCTGAAGGGAATGTGTGAAAATGGCAACGAATGACGCACACACTGACCTTTCGAATATTTGCATGGTTTATTTTGCAGCGATATCGTAAATACCAGCCACAACTCCACTATAAACAGCCTACCTGTCTGACGCAGTCGGTGGAAATACATTCGTAAGAATAACGGCTCTTGTGACAAACATAGAACTTTGATAAAAGAAAAAAAAAAAATTAATGATAAAGAAAAATTAAAACAAAAACAGTCTAGGCTCCGGACACGACGTTTACGTGAGTTATGTAATCTGTAACTTCAGAACTAATACATTTCCACTTAATTGATTTTGTTGGGTCATAGTTATGGGAGTTTTGATTATCATGAGTGAAAAATGTCCAACCCCCCAAATTTGATCTTAACGTCACTTTGTCAAAAAAACCAAGCGAATTGTATGATGCGCATAGTTCCTTACGTATCCGATTTTTCCGTCATTTGTAATAGTAGCCAGGATTAACTAGACCTAGGTGTTTAGTGCGCCCGTGCAGATGCGGGGCCCTCTTGCAGAAGAGGGACAGCAAAGAATACATCTGACGTGATACTGCGTGTCGTAAGAGGCGACTAAAGGTGCAAAGGTCCTGGTCTCCCGAGAAGAGCCAGTTGGCGGTGGGCCAACTACCCACCCTGTAAAAATAAACCAGTTACAGAAACACAAGCAAATACTTTAAATCAGTCTTTTATCTTGGGAGAAGGGGGAGCATCTGCACCTGTAGATTCAATGAAGGACAATGGACAAAGCCGAAAGGACTCCACTGGCCCGACTGCTCCTTCATCAAACAAGTCACTCCGGATTGCGTCGTGGAATGTCCGCTCCATGTATGAAGCAGGAAAGAGTGCCCAGGTTACAATGGAGATGAGGCGATACAGACTGCACATACTTGGAGTTAGCGAGACCCGCTGGATACAGTCCGGACTGAAACAACTTAATTCTGGGGAAAAGATTTTGTATTCTGGAAGGGAGGACAAAAAGCATACAGAAGGGGTAGCGATCATCTTGAGCAAGCACGCCCAGAGGTCACTGAGGGGATGGGAACCCTACGGAAGGAGAATTATATTGGCATCATTTACTACAAAGAACAAGAACATCAACATGAACATTGTGCAGATATACGCCCCAACAAATGAAGCAACCGATGAGGACAAGGACGATTTCTACAACCAGCTTCAGGAAATAGTTGACACATTGCCAAGAAAAGATGTGAACATTATAATGGGAGACGCCAATGCCAAGATAGGACAGGACAATACAGGGTATGAGGACATTATGGGGTGCAATGGTTTGGGACAAATGAATGAGAATGGAGAGCGGTTTGCAAGTTTCTGCGCATTTAACAGCTATGTGATTGGAGGTTCAGTATTCCCACACAAGAGGATCCATAAGGCCACTTGGATTTCACCGGATGGAGTAACTGAAAACCAGATTGACCACTTTTGCATCACCCGACGATTCAGACGCTCACTGGAGGATGTCATAGTACAGAGAGGAGCTGATGTTGGATCTGACCATCACACGCTGCTGGCAAGACTCAAACTCCGCCTCAAGAAACAAGGTACCAGAGCAGGAACAAAGAGGAGAAAGTTTCAAGTGAGCCTTCTGGATGGAGACAAGAAGGAAGAGTTCCAGCTGACACTGAGGAATAGATTCAAACCCCTTGTTGACCTCGAAGAGACAGTAGATTTGGAGACTCACTGGGCTAAGGTAAAAGGAGTATTTACATCGACATGTCAGGATGTTCTTGGGGAAAAGAAAGTGGAACACAAGGAATGGATCAGTCAAAAATCACTGGACTTGATAAGGATAAGAAGAGACCTAAAAGAACAGGTAAATGCAAGTCGTACAAGAAGCTCAAGAGTTGGTAACCAGGAAGAGTACCGAGCATCAGCTAAAGAGGTCAAAAAATCAATTAAAAAAGACAAAGAGGAGTTCATAGGAATGTTAGCAGAGAAAGCAGAGAAGGCAGCAACAGGAGGACACACGAGGATCCTCTACCAGACTACAAAGACTCTTGCTGGAAAATATGGAAAACCGGAAGTTCCTGTCAAGGATTGCAACAGGAAGGCTATTTTTGGAAAGGAAGCTCAGGCAAAAAGATGGATAGAACATTTTAGTAGCCTCTTGAACAGACCTCCACCAAGCAACCCACCCGACATTCTACCCGCAAGAAATGATTTACCGATCAGTTGCGACCCTCCGACTAAAGCAGAGATTAATGATGCCATAAAGCAGTTAAATCGAGGCAAGGCAGCTGGACCAGACCAGATCCCACCAGAGGCGCTGAAGGCAGATGCTGCTGGGGCTGCAGAGGATCTGCACTCACTATTCTCGAGGATTTGGATCGGAGGCAAGTTTCCAAAGGACTGGAAGGAAGGACACCTCGTGAAGCTTCCAAAAAAAGGGGACCTCAGCAATTGTAGTAACTACAGAGGAATCACACTTCTCTCCATCCCAGGAAAGGTTTTCAATCGGATTATTCTCAAGCGAATACAGAATGCAACAGACCCAAAACTTCGTGAGGAGCAAGCTGGTTTCAGGAGTAATCGATCAACCACCGACCAGATCGCCACGCTGAGAATTATAGTAGAGCAGTCGCTAGAGTGGAACTCCCAACTGATAGTGAACTTCCTTGACTACGAGAAGGCCTTTGATAGCATCGATAGAGAAACGCTGTGGAGAATATTGAGACATTATGGAATCCCAGAGAAGATGGTGAATCTTATCAAGAGCATGTATGAGGGGACAAGTTGCAGAGTCGTACACGATGGTGAGCTTACTGACAGCTTTGATATCAAGACTGGTGTTAGGCAGGGTTGTTTGCTGTCCCCATTTCTGTTTATTCTGGTGATTGATTGGCTTATGAAAGAAACCACCAATGGAGGAAGAAATGGCATACAATGGACCCCATGGACACAGCTGGACGATCTAGATTTTGCAGATGACTTGGCACTATTGTCGCACACACACGACCAGATGCAAGCAAAGACTACAGCTCTAAACAAAATTTCAGAATCTATTGGATTGAGGATACACCCTGCGAAGTCGAAGGTCCTAAAAATTGTTGCACCCCCAAGCGAACAAGTCAAAGTAGGAGATCAACCACTGGAAGATGTAGAGTCCTTCTGCTATCTTGGTAGTATCATTGACAATAAGGGAGGAACAGAGGCAGAAGTCAAAGCACGAATTGGAAAGGCACAGGCAGCTTTCACGTCCTTAAGCAAGATTTGGAGAACCAAGGATATATCTCTAAAAACAAAGCTGAGGATATTCAACTCGAACGTGAAGTCAGTCCTGTTGTATGGATGTGAGACTTGGAATGCGTCCCAGGCCTGCATAAAGAGAATCCAAGTTTTCATCAACAGATGTTTGAGGAAGCTACTTAAGATCAGATGGACAGACAAGGTCAGCAATGAAATTGTTTGGAAAAGAACAAGACAGAGCCCAGTCAGAGAGGAAATTGGTAGGAGGCGATGGAGATGGATCGGCCACACTCTCAGGAGGCCAGGAAACAGCATCGCGAAGAAGGTATTGGATTGGAATCCCCAGGGCAAGAGATCAAGAGGAAGGCCGCGCGGAACGTGGAGAAGAGCCAGAGAAAATGATGTGCAACGAAGCGGAAAGACTTGGAATAATGTAAAGAGGCTGGCCCATGATAGAGAGGGATGGAAAGTGTTTGTTGGTGGCCTATACCCTGATCCAGGGTGAGAAAGGCAATGATGATGATGAGGTGTTTAGTGCAGTTGTGAGCTGTGGAGTATGGAGTTAAACGGGGGCCTCGCTCACTGGCGAGACTGAAACAGGTCTGTCTCACTATTTCTGAGAAAATATGAGGCGAATTAAAGTTATACTGCCTTGTTAGTGCTCAGAAAAGCAAATCCGGAGTGAAAGAAGGAAGAGAGAGAAATGATCAAGATGAGTTAGAACCCGGGACCTCTGCTACGGCACCCGTCGCCTTGCCAAGAAGAAAACATGGCTTAACCGTTCGGCCACTCCGACTCTCAAAAAAAACAACAACGATCATGGCCGAACTATCTCGAAGTGCCTCTTACTGACTTGAGTATTCGTTCGCTAGGACCAAGCCCACCCACGTCACCCCTACCCTCGGTATTTTTACTTTTCACCAGCGTGCCACTGGACAATACAAGCATCTAGGAAAACGAATACAATAATTATGTATGTCTCCGAGTTTTATTTCAAACGGAAGTAAACAGAACCTTAGGGGGAGACAGAGCTCTAAGTTAATAATTCAGAGAAAATGTGATGCGAATTAAAGTTGTACTGCCTAGACAGTGCTCTGGTAAGCCAAAGCCGTCTTGAGTCAGCTGGAGGAAAGAGAGGCCTCGCACACCGAGTCAAAACAGATGTAAGTCTAACTTGACTCAGTGCACTACCAGGGTAAGAGAAAGGTGTTCAATGCGTTACGTCGGTGACTTCCTGTATGGGTATCAAAGAACCCGTCACGTCACCGGGAGCACGCACAGTTCATTTTTATTTTCTGGGTCAGTAGTCATCATACCCAATCATGTGAGGTGACTGAATTAAGGATATTAATGTCGCAAGATTTTTTTTGTTGGTTTCTTTAATGTTGCAGCTCAAACCAAATTCAACTGCAAGAGATGGGCATTGGCTATCATAACGCTGATCGTTATCAAGTCTTTAGCTCCAGAAACCTTTGACTACATGGCAAAGACAGTCTCATTGATTCTACTACAAATTTAATTAAGTCTTTGACACATACTATGTTGTCACCTGCTTCAGAAAGGTCAAAGAAAGTAAAGCAAGAAAGAAAGAAAGAAACAAGGGTAATTTATAGTCGAGAGGGTTACTGAAATGTCTGTGGAAACAATGATACTGTGTAAGTAATTTGGTTCATATTCAAGCTATGATTTACCCAGGATAAGACTTTGCCATCTGAGGGTGAAGTTCGTCCCACAAAAGTGTACCCTTCTGGTGATGAAGTCCGGTCCAAACAGTCCCAAAACCTGTAGATGCAGATGAAGTTGTCATCATTCCAGTTATTACATACAGTTAGAAGCACTTTGGCTGGAAATGCTACTTTAGGCTTCTAAGGCACTGAATCAAGTCTGTTTTGCCTCCAATTTAGTGTCGGGTGTGGACTATGGAATTAAACAGGGCTTCGGGCTCTAGTAAGACTAAAATAAGCCCGTCCCGCTTCGTGATTCAAAAGAAGTTCACGTCTAACTTAAAACCGACGCCAAAACAGACCGGACTTAATGTGCTACCAACCTAAACCTCTCATTAGCATCTGAAAATTTGGACTTGCCAAACTTAACTGTAATGCTCCCGCCAAACGTTTTTGTCTTCATCTTCACAGAGAAATGTCTGATAAAGAGAAAGATGATGGACTGAATATTCGCGTCATCTCCCGTCTGAGAACTTTATGCAGTGGCGGATCCACTGTGAAGCTAATGAAGCTTAAACTTCAGAGCCCGTAATCCCGGCGGGGCCCTGAAGAAACGTTCATTTAATGAGTGAATTTTGGACGTTGCCCTATTGTTGCTGGTTGCCAAGAGGCCGCATAACAGTTCAAGCTTCAGGGTCCCAAAAATGTAGGTCCGCCACCGTGCATCTCCTATTCAAAACCAAAATGTGTACATCATACTTTCACAGACAGACCTTTTCGACGCAGGTAGTCAAACAGCAGGACATTGTCTACCATCAGAATCGTCTCCAGCTTGAGAAGAAATCCTTTGTGATTACGGCATCTCTGGCGAGCTGCCCTCCATGGCTCTTCAACACCGTGCACATGCAGGCAGAGCTGGCGTTTCCGGGCATAGTTAAAGCTGGTCTGTGGGGATGCGGCCAGTGACCACCCTGGGGGACATATCCCGGACAATTTCCTGGACACGTTTCTGTGAGCAACTGTGTTGGGGTCCCTGTCCAGATTAGTTGGTGCGGTTGTACGCGCTTGCGAGAGACGCACACACAGGATTCCTGCAGATGACGGATAAAAACATAAAAATAAAACAAAGATATGAAAGAGATTTGGACGTAAAATGAGGACCATTTTCTGTGATACGACAAAAGTCAACATCTGGAGTGTTTAAGGTCCTAAGGCATTGGTGGTTCTTTACACCTAGGCGCCGTCCTTAACGTACTTACGCTCCATTTTCCAATATTTTTACCCTCCCTCCCCCATGTACATTTCCATAGGCTTGGCCTAACCACCCTCCCCCCCCCCCCCGCCCTCCTTTTTTTCGTACGAGCCCAAGTACATTAGGATAGTCAGTGTGCATGATTGAGACCATGACGTAATTTTAAGTGGCACTTTGCATTCTTGTATTTGACAGTTTCATAAGAAACAAGATTTTTTATATTATCCAACAACTTGATTTGCTGAAACCAAAAAAAGTAAACAAAGCCAAACATATTCATTCATTACCTTATTTGGAAACGTACCCATTCTCCTGAAACTCACCTCACAACATGTACACTTTTTGTACCCCGGGAGTTTCCCCCCTCCTTCCAAGTGTACATAATTTCTGGATGACCCATCAACACAATGAGCACACAGACATCAGTAAACATTGTTGAACACGTGCGATAGCTAGAACTCTCTTACCCAAAGACTATTAAATAGATTTTTACTTCGAACAGATTCTAACAGAGTAGGCCTACTGCCATTTGATTTTAGTTAACGTTCAGCAGAAATACCAGACAACCACACGGTATGGCATGCGTATTGGGTATGGGCGAAAGAAAACACTTCAAGCATTTTTTTAAATTGCAGTTGGGGGGGGGGGGGGTGTGGTTAAAAAAGGAAAGTGAATACCAACATCTGCTGCAGAAGTTATTATGAAAATCTGTTGGCTTCTAGTTTGGAGCTACTTGTTCAATTACATTTAAAATCAATCGTAAAGAATAACAAATTACCAAAACAAACAAAAACAAGTTTCCGCTTCAATCATGTCCAGGTGGATCCATCTTCAAGACGGAATGGGTTTATTTCGTCTCTAAATGAGACAGTTTAAAAATAGTGCCGGGGAAACGACGAAAAGAGAGAGAGAGAGAGAGAGAAAGAAAGAGAGGCAGAGAGGGAGAAGGAGAGAGAGAGAGAGAGGAAGAGAACGAGAGAGAGAGAGGGAGAAAG